>CAUYRH010018910.1:0-120900 GCA_963574655.1 Perodicticus potto
TTTTAATGCTCTAAGTATAATTGAAAGATAAAGCATCTCAAGAATGGAGAAGCATGAATCCCATGTACTCAAGTTTGATATGAGAACAATTAATGACAGTTATTGACATGGTGGGGGTGAGGGAAGGGGAGAACAGAGAGAGAAAGAATGAGGGAGGGGTGGGGAAAGGAAGAGCAGAGAGAGGGAAGGAGTGAGAGGGGTGGGGTCTTGGGACCTTGGTGTGTGCCACACCTTTTGGGGGCAAAACTCGATTGTAAGAGGGACTTTACCCAACAAATGCAACTAGTGTAACATGGTTTCTTGTACCTTCAATGAATCCCCAACAATAAAAAAAAAAAAAAGAAAAAGAAAGTAATATACAATAAAATAACATAAAATGCTTGAACACAACTACATGGAGGAACTTAATGAAGTTGTCAGGCACTTGTGCTTAAAAATAGAATCACCTTGACTGTGATAACTACAAATACAGATTGACACAGATGGTGGAATTGGCAACTCAGATACCAACAGCTGTATTGCATCATAGATGTGAGTTTTTGAAATGGTGAATGACTCTTGATAAAGTTCCAAACAAAGCAAACTACAGTCTTTCTTTGATTTATTTAATAATTACATTCCTGGAAAATTTAGTGTATATTTAAACTGTGCAAAAATATTTTCTGTTATATGTATATATGGAGTTAGGCTCTATGCCAAATAGTTATGAATAGGTTTTTCATTGACACCAATGCCCAGAGGGACATCCCAAACTTGTACAAACTTGACTTGGGACAATTTTTCATTGTGCAGAATTGTTCTGCCCATTTCAGAACATCCAGTATCCCCGGTTTTAGCACTGATAGGCCAGCAATGCCTGCCAATCATTGGGGCCAAGAAAAATCACCATTGGTTTCTTTCAAAATATCCCCTAGGGGGCGGTCCTGCTCCCGCTGAGAATACTGATCTGGTCATACTAAGTACTGGAACTTCTCTAACAGGCAGCCTTTGCTTACCGTCCTTTCTGTTCAGGAGATGTCTTTCCTCTATTTGTCCTTGCTCTTATCTACTCATCCCTTAAGACCCATCTCAGGTTTCTCTTGTCCAGGAAGTTGTCTGTAAAGCTCCAGTTGCATTTCATTTGGGTTTTCATGAAACTCTCTGTCTAGGACTTTCACTACTTCAAATGCATTGTCTGTTTTCCAATGTTACTGTAAAAATTCCTGATGGCAGAATCAACCAATCAATTTATTTATCTTTATCTTTACTCACTTTTTATCTCTACATTTGAAAGTATATCTTTATCCTTAGTGCTGATGCAAAACTGTACATATGAAAGAGATGAATGACATGGATATTTGAAAAGGTCAATAAGCGACAATTATTCTGCCTAATATTTATTAAGTATCTAGTTTCTTAAGGTACCGTGACTGGCTCTGGGGGAGATAAGTTAAAAGTGAATCTTATTCTCAAAACGTATGGGGACAAAGAAAGGACTGAGCTAATTCATGGTCATTTTCAGAAAACAAGTATAAATTGCAGCATTTTAATTAGATATGGGTTCAAAGTAATCTGCATGGTGTATTTTATTTGGAAACAGTAGAGAAAAAAAGCACTTCGGTAAAATCTCGATTTTAGGGATCATTATTGTTATTTCAGGTGAGTTAGGTAGGTTATTTTGATATGGTGCAGAACAGCAGAGGATTGCTTTTAAATAGCAGTTTTCATACTTAGGGTATTTTAAAGTACTTTAAAGTGCTTTAAAAGTAAAGAGTTAAACACCGGTAGTGAGAAACTCTGTATGCTATTGTAGAGAGCCATTATGCTCTTGACAGTAGCTCAGACAGGGCTGTGGAAATTAGAGGCAGTTTTATTGATATTGGCCAGGATATGGAATTAATCCTTGCTCCTTTTAAAAATTGCCATGGGATCTTTAAATTGCACTTGGATGTTCGCTGTGTTTAATAAGATTGTTTTTTAGACCCGAAACTCCACCAAAAAGTTTTTGAGCAGACATGCTACAAATAATGCATATTTGGAGACAGCAATTTTTTTTTCATAATGCATTTGATTAATGAAAGGTTTTTGTGGAAGAAGAAGCAGGAAAAAAAGAATCCCCTGACTCTTCTCTAGCTTTTATAAGTAACCTCATTGGAGATTCTGAAATATTCAGATAAATGTGTTCCAATTTTGCCTTTGCTCGTCAGGGTTCTGGCTGGGACTAACATAAAGGTGCCAAAAACCTAATGAGGAAGCCTGTTCACGAACAATTTCCATACCACTTTTAACAGACTTGCAAGGTTAAGAAGGTCTGAAGAAATATGCAAACTTTATGATATCCAATGGAATCATTTCTCATGCCTTTGGCCCTTTAAAAAATTTGTAGGAAATTCCATCCAAATCCTATCCAAATATAAGTGACAATTTAATTGGAAAGAGTGAAGCATTTAAAGTTTAAAATTTATTTTAATATATTGTATTTATTAAGTTAATATGAAAATAAATGTTGATACTGTTATTGGAATGCTTGAGAAATCCCAATGATACTCCTATTATGATTGATATTAAAAATAATCATTTACTAAAATAACATTTTGCTTAGAATTTGCTTGCAAATGGTGTCACTGTAATTCACTATTCACTCAACAGAACTGATTGAGACCTAATGTTCCAGTCTATGTGAGGAAAAGAATCTTGGTAAAGACATTGAAAGCAGAAGTTTATTGAATCCAGATTTTAGAGTTAGCAAAAGTGAGACCATATATTAGCCCTGGAATTTAAGTGAATCTCCTATCAGCTTTTAGTTATCAACTCCAGTCTTTTCATATCTTACAGAGGCTTAATATACCAAAATCATTGTCTTGAGATCTCTTTTACTCCTAAACCTTTAAAAGTCCATGCAAAGTATACCTATCACACTAATTCCATGGAAAAACAGGAAGGAACGGTGTGCATATTAGTACTTGCTCACTGATTGCAAAACAAAGCAGTACTTTCCTTTTTATTTTTTTTTGTTTGTAGAGACAGAGTCTCACTCTATCACCCTCAGTAGAGTGCCGTGGCGTCACACAGCTCACAGCAACCTCCAACTCCTGGGCTTAGGCGATTCTCTTGCCTCAGCCTCCTGAGTAGCTGGGACTACAGGCACCGGCCACAATGCCCGGCTATTTTTTGTTTTGCAGTTCAGCCAAGGCCAGGTTTGAACCCACCACTTTTGGTATATGGGGCCCGCGCCCTACTCGCTGAGCCACAGGCGCTGCCCCAAAGCAGTGCTTTTCTTAATGGTGAAAGTTACAAGCGTTTGACCCCAGATGAGCTTTCCTTAGGCAACATAAGAAGAAGATTGAGCTTGATGGTGCTTGAGGCTCACATTAGTTTAGCCCCAGTGGGAATTTTCGAAGTTGGGGGTGATTAAGGGGCAAGTGACCAACATTTCTCTTTTTTTCTCCTTCAAAAAAAAAAAAAACTAAGTGTCTTCTATTTCCCAGGCTGGAACTCAGTGACTGGATCATAGCGAAGTCTCCATTTTTTTAGACTATAACATTTACATATTTTACTTATAAAATTATTTATAATTATTTATAAAAATGAGAGGTAAATTATGAAAGACATCTCATAGTAAGACCTACCTCTGTCAACTTGCCCTCTATCCCCATTCTCACACACTTCAGTGATATTACATCTTTCTCAAATACAGGAATTGTAACAACCCAAACTAAGGCAAAAGCTGTAACAGCAGAGACTGTGATTTAGGACATACCCCAGTTCTCACAATCTTACTTCTACCATTAACCCTGACTTCCTGAAATACAATAATAGCAAGCATCATACTATCTTATTTGCCACTATATTCCCAATGCCTGATGCGTTGAGTATGGGTTTCCCTTAAATAGTTTTTTAAATGAATGAGCAAAATTGCTTTTGATTATGAGTTCTGTCTTGGCCTCAGCCTCTTCATTTGTAAAATGAGTTGGGCTAGATGATCTCCTTGTCCCCTCCCAGTCTAAGATAGTGTTTCTTAACTACTATCCCCTGTTAAAAATACAGATTTTAGGACCAAACTCAGATAAAGTCTCTGGGGATGGGGCCTGGGCAATTGCCCTTTTAATGCTTCACAGATGCTTCTTATATACAAGAAATTTGTCCTAGGGCCATACAAGTATCTTAAAACAGGTTTAGAAGTAGGAACTTTGACCATCCCAAGGTATTTGCATACAAAGGGCAAGTGAACAGTGGAGGTGATCATTCCAAAAATTTCGTTCTCTAATTTCAATTCCCAATACTCCCAATTTAGACAGTATGGATATTTTATTTAAGACCTTTGTATCTAGAGAATTTCTTCCATTCTTGAAGGAGGAAGACAAGGTTATAGTATTTCCAGATTTGGTTGAAAAGCTGTAACTTTTAAATGAAGCAAGCTACTTTTTCATTCTTCATTAAGATGTAACTTTCAAGCTGTTAATCTTTCTATATACAGCTATACCACTAAACTCAGTTTTGAAATATTATATCACAAACACAGTAAAATCTTTTAAACTGACATATGAAGCTGTAATCAGCTTTCTTAATAGTCAAACAAATCAATCTTTTCAAATGTTAATTGGCATCTACTTTGAGGGACCAGTGTTTTCTTTTATAAAAGTATAATTTAAAAAATCCTACATATAAATGTTGGTATTGGTTAATTACAAATTTTTTATATTGACAACAGAAAAGACGACTCCTTTACTCCAATTCCTACTAACCACAGGATGTACCAATGAAACATGATTAAAAAAACAACTTTACGTCCTTTCGTTGACATTCCCAAAGGCCAAAATTAACAGCTGGGTTTAGGATGCTCAATTGCTTCTTTGTTCTTCCAACCTTCATGCTCTTGATTGATATGACTTGAGAGAAGAAAAAGCAAAGCCACTTCGTTGTGTGTCTGAACTCTGGTCAAAGTCAAATAGGTAGGCCTGCAAGTTAGACCCAAAAGCCAGATTTTCAGACTTCACTCAAGCAGAACTCGTGCTGGGCTCCCTCTCTTTTGGACGAGTTGTCCAAACCAAACACAGCCAGTCATTTCCAGTTTTTTCCATCAGCGTGCGTAGTTTCCAACTGCGGAAATGGAGAGACAATTTGCTTGACTTCATGTCAGATGTCAGGCCTGCTGACCTTCAAGGAAAGCTGAGGTTGACAATGGTGAACATTGCCCAGATTATACAAATAAGTCTGTGGTCTGGTCTGAAATATTTGTTCTTTTGCCAGAAATACAGATGGATGTAAAGTAGGGACATTTTTAAGGTTTAAATTTAAACAGTATGCTTTAAAGAATACACTATATTGAAACTTCTGTTTTCTTTAATTCAGGGCTTAAATCCTTTTTTTTTCTTTTGAGACAGAGTCTCACTTTGTCGCCCTTGGTAGAGTGCTGTGGTGTCACAGCTTACAGCAACCTCAAACTCTTGGGCTCAAGTGATTCTCTTGACTCAGCCTCCCAAGTATCTGGAACTATAGGCGCCTGCCACAATGCCTGGCTACTTTTAGAGACTAGGTCTCGCTCAGGCTCAGGCTGGTTCGAACCTGTGAGCTCAGGCAATCCACCTGCCTCGGTCTCCCAGTAGTGCTAGGATTATAGGTGTGAGCCACCGCCCGGTCCTATGTATTTAAATTCTAAGTGCAAATAATTATTAAGGCAATTGAGAAGATATAGCATTTTCCCTCCAATTTTAAAACACACTGTTGATTTCCAGAACATATTATTACACTCAAAAAGCAAAGTACACAAAATAGTATCTATAATATGCTACTCTTCAAATAAAAAGAAATTTGGAAATAATACGCATGTAAGTATTTGTGCAGAAAAAATACAGAATGGATGAAGGAGAAATTATACAGATTGGTTACCTATTGGGGTTAGGTGGGAAAGGCATGGAAAGAAGGGGGAGAACCAACATAAGAGGCACATCTCTGAGTGTGTATTTAAAAACTAACTCTTAGAGCTATAGTAATGGTCCCCATATCTTTCACGTACCTAAAATAATAAACAGTGAAAACCAACCAGGATGTGGAGAGAACCCAAAATGGATCCGAAACTCTAACACGAGATCTAACCATAGTGCAAATGAATAACATGATCATCCCCAAAGGGATGGGAAAGAAAAGAACTAACTTTGGAGAGCAGTGTCTTGGCTGGACATTGTAAGGCCAAAGACACAAAGAACTATGCATGCATAAATTCTGTTTCTCAAAGGTACATGGTTTGCCAATTCTGAAACTGCTTGATGTGTATACCAAACTTGAACAAGTACGTAAATAATTGTAGATAATGAGAATCAAGCTTCTCACTGTCAGAGAAAGTTTCTATTTTTTGTTTATTTATTTATTGAAACAGGGTTTCCCTCTGTCTCCTAGGCTGATAAGCAGTGGCGAAATCATAGGTTACTATAACCTCCAACTCATGGGCTTGAGCAATCCTCCTACCTCAGCCTGCTGACTAGCCAGGACTACAGGCATACACCACCATGCCCTACTAATTTTTTTTTTTAATATCTCACCATGTTTCTTAATCTGGTCTTGAACCTCAAGCATTTTTCCTGCCTCGAGCTCCCAAAGTGCAGGGATTACAAGTGTGAGCCCCTGAGTCTGGCTGAGGAAGAATTTAAAAATTAAGAAAGGGGAAAGACTAAAGCAAATGCTGTAGTGTTGGATCAGAACCTGAAGCATCAGCCTAAACCAATGGCTTTGTGTATATATAACGATAGGCACAAAACTATACATGTTTTTGTATATGTTGGTTAAAATATACAAATATCTTTTCTAGCTTTGTCTGCTAAAAGGGTTCAGAATCCATGGCATCCCAGTAGTAATGCACATGTGGCACCCAGATTTTGGTTTCTAAACACTATTCCCTGATGAGAGGAGCCAGGCTCTTAGGAGAAGTGGTCGATCCCTGAACTGATGTAAGAAAAATACAAGAACTGATGCACATTTGTGGTACCAGGACATGCTCATTAAATGATGGGACCTACTGAAGGAATACAAGGCACAAAAGAGCTAAAACTGGAACAATTTGAGCAATGAAATACACGACAGTACTGGAGTATAACCTAAAGAATAACATAAACACCCAACAAGTCTGCACTGACACGAATGAACATTTGGTTAAATACAGCAGTGAAGGAGAAGGCAGAACTCTTCCTCACTACAGAAGCATAATTCATAAATGTATAAGAGAAAGGAAACAGAAAACCCTCATTAGGCCAAACCACAGTAAGAACTGTGTCTCACACAGACAAGAACCACTGATGGATGCTGTAATTAGTGGGGAAAGTTTGAGGAGAAACGATGTTCATACCTTCAAAATGTGTCCCCTCAGATAGTTACTAACTGCAAAGAGAAAGAGGGTAAGTTTACTATTGTGGTGAAAAGCAGCAGACGCCAACTTAACCAACTGATCAAGGTCAATATCGCTAGCAGTACAGATACTATCAATATCATGAACCCCGTGATATAACACACTTAGAGGGACACAGCATCCTATCCGCGGTATTCATTTTTTTCATTGTGTATATGTACCATGAACAGCATGGTGTTTTGGTGTACAGATACACAGTGACATGATTTCTACCATCTAGCAAATTAACGTATGCATCACCTCACACAGATACTTCTGTGTGTGTGGTAAGAGCTCCTAAAAGCTACTCCTTGAGCTTTGAGCAAACTTCCAGTATATTCTATGATATTATTAGCTACAGTCATCATGCTGGACATTACATCTGTAGATTTATTCATCCTATGTAACTATACTTGTACCCCTGATATCTCCCCATTTACCTCTCATGCTCCTCCCTTGGCAACCCCTGTTCTCTGTTTCTGTGTCTCCAACTTTTTTGGATTCCACATGTGAGTGAGGTCTTGCACTGTTTTTCTGTCTGGCTAATTTCACTTAGCATGGTATCCTTCATTTTGTTGCCAATGGCAAGGTCTCCTTTCTAAAGGCTGAATGTAATGCCATTGCATCAATGTACTGATTTCCTTATCCATTCAAACATTGATGGACGCTTAGGTTGTGCCCATAATGTCCACCGTACATATTGCTGCGATGACCGTGAAAGCAGAGACGGCCATCTCTATGAGGTGCTGGTTTCCTGTTCCTGTCCTGTGGGTGTATACGCAGAAGACGGGTCTCTTGGTCACATGGTAATTCTATTTCTAATTTTTTGAGGAACCCCCATACTGTTTTCCATAATGTCTATACCCATCTACATTTCCTATGTCTGTGGGAGTCTCATCCAGAGATGCATAACCTCACTCCAATCAGGAGAAAATGTCACTGAAACCCAAGTTAAGAGACATCTGACAAGACATCTGATCAATATTCCTCAAAATGTCAAGGTCATGGAAGACATGAAAAGACTAAAAAACTGATGGAATGCAAGTGACTAAGGAGAAATAAGAACCAAAGGCAGTGTGCTCTCTTGAGTAAGGTCCTGAACGAGATTCTGGCACTGAAGAACAACACAAGTGGAAAAGTGGATGAAACCAATAAGGTCTGTAGTTTCACTAATAGTGGGACAGTAGTGTGAATTTCCTGGGTCTGATCATTGTACTAAGGTTATATACGATGTCATCAGGAAAAGGTGAAAGAGGGCAATGTGGAAATTCTGTCTGTGATTATTGCAACTTTTCTGTAAGTCTGAAATGTGTTTAAAATAAAAAGTTCAAAAAATGAAATATCCGGTGATGTGTAAAAGTTGAATCTTATATAGTCTGGACTCTTTACCATGACCTGCAAAGATTTTTACCATCTGGCTCACTCTTACTTCTCCTATGTCATTGCCAAGCCTGTGCCACTCATGCTGGTTTTCTTTCTGTTCCTTGAGCATGCCAAATGAATTCCCACCTGTGCATTTCTGCATGCGCTAACACACACTATTCCCCGATCTCAAAATTGGTACCTTCTCATTGTTCTGCAGTATATGCATACTCAGCTTTTACCAGGTTGTACTAGATCACACAAAACAAAGTCTTATTTCTCGTTTCTGCTGCATGGCCAATCTGTTAACTGTGAGTCAGTGGTGGGTCTGCCCCTCATGTCTTCTTCATTCCAGGATCCAGGCTCAAGGGGCAAACTCAATCTGGAATACGCCAAACTCTTGGTAGAGGAAAGAGAACAAGCCAGCTGATGAAATCCAAGGCTGGTTCTCAGAGCTCCCCCGTGGAGCTGGTGCACCGCTGCTTGTGTGCATGTTGCACTGGTCAAAGCATTTCCCATGGCCAAGCTTGATGTCAACTAGTAGGCAAGGAAACTTCTACAGAAGACACTCCAAGTCATGTGGTGGGGATGTACAATCTTCTTATAGGAAAGAGATAGGGAATTTGAGAAAGATAAATAATGTCATAAGACTCGAAACTTTCCCAGAAGAACATACTTGTATGACCTGTATCTAAAGTCAGACCTCTTCTTTATGTTATTTAATATTCTATTACTCTGTTTTATTTTCTTATCACTTTCTGTGATCTGACTTTGTTAAGGTTTCCTTTTATGATGGGTCTTTCCCACTAGAGTGTACGTTCTATGACAGCTGAAAATGTATCTAGGCTTTTTCTTGCCTGTATTTAAACACTCAGTAAATATTTGGTAGATAAAAGAAGGGCACAGCCTGGAACTCCTTAATTTCCTTGTCTTTATGTAGTATATCATATACAATGTCTGATATCACTGATAAAAGTTTGTCAAATAAATAAATGAATGAATGTTTATGTTGAATAAAATTAAAGTTGAAAATAATACACACTTATACACACATTATGGTGATAGTATGACTATAACTAAGGCAAGAGAATTTTCCTATTAAGAGGGGGCATTTTTACGGAATCAATTTTTCTCCAAGTACACTTGGAGAGGTAGACGAGACATGGTTTTTCTCCTGCAGTTCCAGCTAACCTCTCCTATGAATAAAGTATTTGAAGATTCAGTCTGAAAGATGCAGAGAGGATCTGCAGAACAGACAAATTAACAATTGTTCTTGTAAGTGGAGCAACAGCAGGATGGGAGATGGAAGGAGGCTGGACTAGAGCAGATAACCAGCACAGATAGATACCCTAGTGTGGAACCTTGTCCTTCCTGCAGCTAGTGGGAGGTAGTTTTGACTGCTCATTTTAATAAATGGTACTTCTTTGCAAAATTCTCTGTCCATCTGGCCTTATCACAGAATCTGTGAAGGTTCCATACCACCTCCTTGTTTGGACTTTCACTCCCCCCTTCCCCCACCTTAGGGCAAACGTATAGCCTAGTTTCTTTGAATAGATCTGACCCTATAAAGGTAACTTGGTTTAGCATGTTTCTTTGCAGGCCCAAAGTATTTGCAGACTTGCTCAGATTTAGCTTTAGCTATAGATGGAGTCAGTGCTAGGAGGGCAGAAATCTTGGGAAGACCTTGCCTTCCCTGATCATAGATTTCCACTGTTGATAGTTCATTCCTGTGGCTTTGAAGTAGATGACCCAAAATATAAAGGTTGCCTTTAGTCATAAACATAAAAATGATTAATGTGAAACAGATTTTGATTCCTTTCTTAAGAATGTTTTAGTTGGGTTCCAGGCAAAAGTGATAGAGATGGGTGTCACTGCTGGGAAATGGGAAATGGAAAAGCACGGAAGGAATAGTACTATGAAGCTGAAAAAGGTACTTTTTTTTTTTAATTTCCCAAGTTACCTTGAGCTGGTTTTGACCTTAGGCTAAATTACCCACAGATGTCTCCATAAACCTGCAACCTATTATTACACAGTCTGAATTAAGATGAGGTCTTTAATGAACTCTGTTCAAGGAGGTACAGTTATGGGAAGTTGTCAGTGGACCAGTTATTCCAGAGATCCTTCCAAGCTATAATTTCATAGAGGCCATTAGACTGAGTTTCTAGAATATTTACTTTTTCCCAATCTTTTTTAAATGTAGAGCTTAATGATGCCAGAAAGTAAACTATATTTCCAATGGTTCTGATGGATTGTAAATCTTTGTAATGAGATATTCTGAGATTTAACCTTTTATCTGCTGTCAGCTATGAATGTATTACTAAGCAAAATACTTAACCCCTCTGAGCCTCAGTTTCTTCATTTGGAAAATAGCTGCACTAATAGTATCTGTCTCAGAGCATGTTGTAAGGATTCCATGAAAACATTTATGTAACTCAGTGGCTCAGTCTGGGCCCCAGACAACACCCAAAGTCATACACACACTGGCCCAAGATCTCCCAAGGCAGTTCAATCGAGTGTCCAAGTCCACAAAAACCAAAATAGCCCCCAGGTCAGGCTTTTCCTGCTTGCAATCTTGCCATTGCTATGGTTACAGCTGCAGGCAGCCTCCCACCAAACAAACGCACCTACCACTTGCTAGTTTTCCACCATTTCTGTCCTCCTTGTGGGGCACAGAAGTCTCTCACTGACTTCCTGTATCACCAAAGGGAAGCCTCTGGGTGAAACCCACCGGCCTGGAGTCTTCTCTCCCCACTCTCACTGAGTCTGGCTGCACAGAAGTTGTTACTTGGTCGCCATCTTCAATCAGGTGTGTGCATAAGGATATTATTAGTTGTAGGTCACAAAAAATTAGTCGTAGGTCACTCTAACTCAAACAGAAAGGGGGGTTTTATAAGTCATGCAACAGTGAATTAAAATGTAATGGTGGCTTTAGACATGGTTGGATGGAGACATTGAGTGATGTACTCAAAATCTGTCTCTTCTTCAACTTTTAGCTTTGCTTTTCCTTGGGTTTGCTTTGTTATCAAGTAGAGGCAAAGATGACCACCGCCAGCGAACTCCAAACTTACATCCTACTAACTTAGCAACTACAGCAGAAAAACAAAGGAGTGTCTCTTTTTCTACAGTTTCAGTAAAAGTCCCAGGATTGAATATTATTCTGGGACATGGGTCACGTGCTCCTAACTGAGACCAAGAGATAGAATCCTCAGATTGGCCTGCCCTGGAGGCAGTCAGTTGTGCCAGCCTCCCTCAAATAACGTGGGCAGGAAAGGAGTAAAGGGTAGCTCCCTTCACCCCCAAAAGGGATGCTGTGTTGCTACAAGAAAACTTCTGTAGGCAAAATGACAAAAGCCCACTATAGTATTTAAAGTATCAGTGCAGTGGCCGCGAATGTTTGCTCCTCAGTAATGCTCCATTCTGGAGAAAGACATAGTGACTGTAGGCAGAGATTACCACGGGGAGAATCTGAATGACTAAATGTTAATCAAGAATGTGAAGTGTGAGAGCACGACCACCCCTTCTTGAACTTTCCAATCCTGGTACCCAGCACAGCAGTTGGCAGACTCAACTTTAGCTTTGTTGCTATTCTACTGGCCATATAGGTGAATCGCACAGTTCCCGGCATGTATTTATTCACTTGACAAGCTCATACACGCTTGTCAAGTGCTCATACATGCTCATACATGCCTGTCATGTGAAAGAATATATGCTGGGAACCGTGCAATTCACCTAGGTGGCCAGGAGAATAGCAACAAAACGAAAGCTGAGTCTGTCATGCCAATATACTCTTTCTTCTAAGAGTTTTCTTGTGAGGTGGTCCAAGCTTGAAAGTTTATATGAATCACCTGGACACTTTACTAGAATGCAGACTCTGATTCAGTGAGACTGGCATGGGACCTGAGACTTCTCATTTCTAATGAGCCCATTCATTGGCACTGGTCTGCAGACAACCCTTTGGAGAGTGTCTTAATATGTTCAGGTTGCTATAACAAAATGCTGTATGTTAAGTAGCATATAAACAACATTAATTTAGTTCTCATCTCCTGGGGATTGGAAAATCCAAGGCGAGGGTACCAGTAGTTTCAGTGTCTGGTGAGGTGCCCACCTTTTTGCTGTGTCCTCGCATGGTAGAAGGGGCAGAGCAGCTCTCTGGGACCTCTTTTATAAGGGCACTAATTCCATTCAAGAGGGCTCTGCTCTCATGACCTAATCACCTCCCCAAAGCCCCCACATCCTAATCTCGAGGGTTAGGATTTCAACCTGTGGATTTTGGAGAAACATAAACATTCAGACCATAACAAACAGCTAGGATCTAAAGTTCTAAACTATTTCCTAGTAGGAACTGTCATCAAGCTTTTACCAAGGGTCATTCAATTCCACTATTCAGTGGACCTTGCTTTTAGGGTGTTCTTATAGCATATCATTTTCTTCATGAGTAAAGAAGCAAAAAGGAAAGAACAGAGAATTTTTTCTAAGAAATAGTTCTCCAAAAAGTCTGTAAAAATAGATAAAACCATATAAAATATACTTTTAAAGAAATTGATGAATCCGTTTCCAGCTCTTAATCTCTGTATTTTAATTTATCACACAGAATACCCTAGGAATATTAGAGAATGCTGTCATTGCCATTATTAAAATCAAGTATTATGATTTTTAACCCTTATTTCCTTGAGCCTTTTATTGTATGCAAAGCACTTTGGCATTTATTGCCTTATCTGATTTGGCTGCCCTGAGATAAAAGCTGACCTTCTAAAATAAAATATTAAGGATGCTTGTGATCATTTTGTCAGGATGGTCGTCTTTCCTCCTTTGGCCACATATCTCATTTTAATGCAGTAGTTATCATCCTCAATCTTTCTCCCATCCACTCCGTTTCTAGGATTTCAAATTCTTGGCTCCACACCTGACATTTATAATTGCTTCCTTCTGTTTAGGCAGCTGCAAGACGTTCACATGAAAACAGTCTCTTTCCTCTCTCCGTATCCATGACATTGAACATACATTTTTCCCTTCTCACCAATTACATGGGGGTTACATAACCTACTTGTTGAATTAGAGTAGCATATCTAGGCTAATAAAATTTTGCCATTGACAGATCCTTACAGGGGGATCTGTGGGTATATGAATCAGAAAGACATATTTGCAAATGTAAGACAGCTATGCAGAAAGATTTAACTAGATCTAGACATAGGAATCCAAGGAGAAAGCAAAGTTACTCTAAAGCACATATGGCTTCTCCAAAGCATGTCTAGAGTAGGGCGTATGCCCTCTGGGAGCTGGTGGACAATATGGAAGTTTCTGTTCAAATATGATTATGTAAAATCCAGCCATTCAGGCAAGCTATTGAATAGATACCTGTAACTCCCTTTTTAGGTAGAAGAGCTATAAATCCAGTTCTTCTGATACAGTTACAGCCATGGAAAATATGTCAATAGATGGGGTTATGACTATCTATCAATAAAACTATTTACAAAAACAGGTGGCAGGTGGGATTTGGCCTGTAGGGTTGTACTTTGCCCACCTTTGAGACAGATAATGCTGAGATAAAATCTTCATACATGACATTAATAATTATTTCATGGAATAAATTTCTAGAAATGAAATTATGAGTGAATGGGGGATGAGCATTTTTAAGAATCCGGATAATTCATTATTCAATTTCTACCCCAGAATATTACAACCATTATACTTCTACTGAGTCTAAAAGACATTCTTTCCTCATACATTCACCCATATAAGGTATAATCATTAAAAAAATTGATTTGATAGAAAAAAAATTAGTGGCATCTCACTATTTTGATTTGTAATTTTATTTACCATGTTTGCAATGTTTCTGATATTTATTTACTACTTATACTTATTTTCCATATGCTCTAAATGTTTCATGACATATAGGAGATTTTTGTTGCATGTCTTTTAGTTTTTATCCTTTTCTTTGCAGTTTTTTGGGCAGTTTTTGGCTGGGGCTGGGTTTGAACCCACCACCTCTGGCATATGGGGCCGGCACCCTACTCCTTGAGCCATTGGACATTAAGAATCCGCTATAACATTAATTTAAAAGGAGATATATCAAGAGATTGACTATAAATGAATAGTATTAGTCTGGCTAGGTAAGTTAACTGTAATAACAATCAATCCCAAATCTCAGGAGTTTAATGTTGTTAAAGTTTATTTCTCACTCACGACACAGTCCGACACAGTCTTCGGTGACTTTGCTCTATGGTGTCATTCGGTGATTGAGGCTGTCAAAAGCTCAGGCATCCTCAGTGCCTTGGGTCCCTGAGCGCTAAAATCCAGCTTGTAGCTGGGGAACCATTGTGGGAAAAAGATGGATCTTCCCTTACTTGTTTTTTTCTGAAAGTGACACGGTACCTCCACTCACATCCTGCATAGCCTCACCCAGGAGGGAGACGGCAATGCAGATTACCCCTGCGCCCAGGATGCGGAGACAGGTTTGGTGAGCCTCGACCCAGTCTTGCCAGAAAATTAAAATTTAAACACGAGCTTTCACAACTAGTTTTTAGTCTTCTTAATATTTATGGTGAAGAGTAGCATTCTTTCATAAAAATTTTTTTTGCTAATGAACATTAATATAAAATATATATATATTTCTATAAGAAAGAACAAGGAGCCAATAATAAAACTATAAACACTTTTCTTGGTTCCTTACACTTAAAATGATTAAAATGTATCCGCTAGCATTTGTAGCTAGCCCCATGCTATCATAGCACTATCCAAAATTTGCACGCATTTTACTAATTTTCTCTAAGGGTAAGAAGAATTAGACCATTGGTTTAGCTCGCTGAGTGAAGCCAAATAGAAAATCAGTAGGTTAAAAAGTAATCAAAGGAAGCATCTTTGGAAAGAAAATTCAAATATATGTCAAAACAAATTCTATGATTAATCACCATTAAAATGAGAAGAATGCCATCACAGTTGACGCATGAATACAATCTTCCTGGCAAAGAAGTCAGGAAAACAGAAGCAAAGGAAACGAGATCCTTAGAGATCTATGTGCAAAATCAGGAGGAGAAACCTTTAAAATGTTTTCTTAGATCACAAATGGAAATTGAGTGCTTATTTCTTTATGCCCATGTATGATTTCCTCATTGAGAAGGCTCAAAAGCATCAGATCACTGTCGTTCCTCCTCATTTTCGGATGTTTATCCTAATTCAGGATAATCTGGCCAGAAAAGCCCAGGGAAGTGAAGAGGCTGTTTAGTGAAGGGAGTTTAGCATCAGAGATTCCAAAAGAATAGATAAACATTATCTGCGTCTAACCTCTTCAAAGAAGACCATAATTGTGCCTTTTATATCTTACCCCGTGCTCCAACTGCAGAATTCCTCAACTCCCAGGAGGAGCCTCATAGAGATGCTGTGCTGTTTGATTTGGCACTATTCACAAACCTTGGCAGATGATCAAATAGAGGGCACACAAGTGCAGGAAAAGCCTTAAGAAACTGTCTTCACTGTTGTCGTTACTGCCTTCATGAATTGAAATCTCAATGGTGAGCATAAAGAAGCTACAGATATTAACCAAGCGTGCATAACTTCAATTCAGATGGCTAACACACTCTGGCTTGGGAAAGCATGCAAATTTACCATTATATATGCTCTATCTTGAACTGTATTTGGCTCATCTTTCAAATAAACATGTTTTTAAAAATAATGAAATATTTTTGCCCCAGAACTTGTGCACTAAATGTGTAGGCATGATTCAAATGGGTGAGTCTTGGCTTGGAACTAAAACAATCTGGGTTCTGGATCTGGTGCTACCAGTTCCTAACAGTTTATCAATGGATAAATTGCTTAATGCTGCTGAGACTTGGTTCATGTGTCATGTAAATACTACCCAGCATACTTCACTGGGGTTTTTTTCTTAAAAGCAAATGAAAATTATATTTAGGATCACATAAAAATAACATACAGAACATATTTGATAAAATGTAAAGAATGATTCTGCTTTAAAAATTCTTAACATGATAAAATATTAGTAGAACTATGCAACCATGTTTATATCACTAAGGACCAGATATTTTGAGAGATTGATTTTACAGTGCAAGATCATAACCCAGATGAGGACCTACTAGACTATTTCTGAATTTAAAATATTATAGAGAAGAAAACCCATACCACAAAAACATGAAGAAAAAAGAAAATGTACACAAAAATTTTAAAAATTCTGCGAACTCCAGAAATGAATAACAAAATAAATAGTGGAATTTCTAAGCCAGGAAATTCTCAAAAATAGATTAATGATATATTTGGGAGATTTTGTTGGATGGATTTTGTGATCCTGGGTGGTTTCCCTCAGCTTACATTCATTCATTTTTGCATTCATAGAATGTAAACTCTTTGGGTGGTGTTTCCCAATTTATTATACAAGCACAGAGTCGTTGCTCATCAAATATTGTTAGAATGAATGAATTGGTGAATTAATGACATTATTAAATCAAAAGTACTCCCAATTTTCTGCGCTGCTCATTGTGCTGGCTGCTAGAGATGAAAGAATTTTATCGATACATTTCCTGCTTCTGGGAGCTCACCGCATAGTGAGACAAACTGGTACATAAATATATAATAATATAATACATGGGTTCCATTATCCTACCAGTTCTGTTTGGAAAAGAATCATGAATGTGAATTTCAGCTGCTCCACAATTTTTACTTAAAAGTCTTTTAACATTTCTTTCAATTCCCATTCATTTTACTCTTTAAATAATTATAACTTTACATATGAGAAGAGAACTTTGATGCTGATTCCAATCTTGGTCGCTTTTCCCTTCTCTCAGAAGTAATTATTACCACAAGGTAATACACATATTTTTTTCCCCAGAGATTTTGCGTTGTGTGCATGTTATACACTCACTGATGTTTTTCAAGTGTGCATAATACACTATTTACATATATACACAATGTCAATTTATCGTTACCTCCATACACATATATTGCATATATGTATTAATATATACACAGATGTGTGCATGTATATGTGTACACATATATTTACACATAAACATACATATATTTCAATAACATATACATTTACTATTTTGAAACTTGCTTTTCCTCTATATGTCTTGGGCGTCTATCCATATTGGTACTTCTTAATATAGTTCGTTCTTTTTTTTTTTTTTTTTTGAGACAGAGCCTCAAGCTGTCCCCCTGGGTAGAGTGCTGTGGCATCACAGCTCACAGCAACCTCCAACGCTTGGGTTCAAGTGAGTCTCCGGCCTCTGCCTCCCAAGTAGCTGGGACTACAGGCTCCCGCCACCATGCCTGGCTATTTTTTTTTGGTTGCAGCCATGATTGTTGTTTGGCGGGCCCAGGCTGGATTCCAACCCGTCAGCCTATAGTTCATTCTTTTAAAATGCTGCAGTAGGGTCAACAACAGGGCTCCCATTAGCCCTTGGTATCCTGTGGAGGTTGTGCCATGCACAGCCTGCACGCTGTTCACGGCAGCTCTCTGCCCTGTTTATCTAACATGGCTATACCCTAGCTCTTCTATTATTGTCTCTCCTGATGGACGCATAGATTATTTCCAGTTTTTCAGTGTTATCAGCCTTGCTTTGATAAATATGTCTGTGCAAGTTTTCCTTGCTAAAATGTCCAAATTAGCCTAATGAAATCATTCATCTATTTTAAATCCTAGACTTGAGATCAGAAATTCCTTTCTGAATTCTTATGCATTATGTGCACACTTAGCAACAGAACTATTAAAAACCCAAACAAAATAGCCTTTTGAAAAAATGGGAGGGATGATTGACTCTTTTTACTTTTTAAATCCAGCAGCTTTTAAAGATTAAAGCCCCCCCCCGCCATTATTCAGATATGCACTAGGTACAGAAATTAGACTTTTGAGTCAGTCTTTTTGCCTCACCTTGATTTGATTCAGTTGTGGGAATCTAAAGATGTAATACGTATGCACCATTTGAAGCAGGCTGGGGCTTTATGTGGTTTTGAAAGGCAGCACTTCTTTTCCACAAAAGATAACTTTATGACAAGTTACATTCATATTGAACTGCTCTGACATTGTGTAAGAACCGATTCATATAGCTTGATGCATTCGGCAGAGATAGATGCTTCCTCCGCAAAGCTTTTTGATCTTTGCTGTGCAGAATGCTTTTGAATATTGAGGGCTGTTTGTCTTGAGACACAGCCACTTGTAAACACGGAGACACCCCTGAGGAACAGTATGTTACTCAGGTAATTGTGCAAGGACGGGTTCTGTCTGGTGCCAAAGATAGCCTTCAGTGGAGGTCTCTTAAGGAAACACAGACTAATGAAAGTGACTTAATGAAATTTCTCAGAATTAGAAATAGCATTTCTAAAAGGGGAGAGAATGGACAAGGGCCTTGTTGTTGTCATCTTGGCAGTGATTTGTGGTATTGATTCTGGCCTTTGGCTGGATCTTGAACTAAGTACAGCAGAGGTCCAAGTACCTTGACCTCAAATGGAATGTTTACTCCATCACAGAAGGGGCTGGCTTCCTGTAATTGAACAGAGGACAGTGGCATGGCGGCTGGGAGAAGAGAAGCCTGGACAAAGCGATGGACGCCACTCCCCAGGCCTGGGGGTCAAAGGCCACATTCAAGGGCTAGATGGGGCTGCCTCCCCGAGAAGGAGCCTGGTAAGCTGACCTCAGCAGTGGTTTTGTTTCTAAATGTTTGGTAGAGGAGTCAAAGGCTATAAGCAAGCAAAGTTTCCAGATCTCACAAGGGTGGGGGTGATTCCGTGGCACGGGTGGGCTGCCTGACTGCCTGGCGTGGTAAAGGGCTCATTCCTGCCTTTAGGTTTGCACAGCATTCAACTGGATTTACTGATTGTTCAAACTGGAAAGGAACATAAAGATCCTTCCAAAATCCCCTTCACTTGAAAGGAACCCATCTGCAAAGTGGGTCAGTAGCCTCTGCAGCAGCTCATCCAGTGTGTTAGTGATTCCATAACCAACTTCCATCGCGGTGATTGGAGAAGTCCTAACCACGTTTCCCGCTCTTCCTCCTGCTCCTAACTATCCCCACCATCATCCGTGGCCGTCATGTCGAGATGCCTTGAATACGCTCTTCGTACCTTCTGCTTAATAGCTACAGCTCCGTCAGCACTCAGTGGGAAGACCCCGCGGGATCTGTCCCTGCTGTGTAATGATGAGAGCTCTGAATGTGGACGCAGATGCCCTTGGATTTAAAAACAGACTCAAGTCTTTATTTGTCGTCTGCAAGACCTTGAAAGCTACTTCATTCCTCTTAGCCTGTTTCCTTGTCCATAAAATGGAGACAATGATGCCCTCAGAGTTTTTACCAGACTTAGGTGAGGATGATATCATTAGTTTCTAGTGCCTGGTCCTCAGTAATAAAATCACCATTAGTATTGCTATTATTTCCTGGAGCCTCGATTTTGACACCTGGCTCTATTGTCTAAGCTCAGGCATGTGAGTTCTTCTGTGGGAGACTTATTTACAAACAGAGGAGTTGCACTAGATTCTTTCTAAAGCTCGGTGCATACCTTTTGGGAGACAGCGCGTTACAGCACTTCTTCAGTGTGGGTGTAACATTGCAGTTACCTGGGGGCCTCATGCCTAGAGATTTTGATCCAGTTGGTCTGGGAGTTCTGGGAGGGGCCTCCAGATCTTTCCTTTTAACAACACCCAATCTTAGTTTTTCTCTTATTATATGTAACTGAGAAAAGTAAAACTATCCATGTGGTGGGAAAACCTTATGGAGCAAATGATATAATGTCTGCAAAGCAATTATAATAGCACAGCCTCTTAATAAATACTAGCTGTTATTTTTCCCCCTTTGTCCCTTTGCATAGCTGGTGAGATAAATTGGGCTCATAACATATGTGACTTAACCATAAACATGCAAAATTAGGATATTGGCTGGTCCGTTAGACATTGAGCTCTCTATTTGAAAAAGTCCTCATTCAATGTTCGTGTACGGTTCTTATTTGGTGCCTGTATTTGGGTTGTGGATTCCTGCAATAGGGCCTAATGCAACCTCTCTATTCAGAGTTTTAGAAGAAAAATTAAGAGACCATTCTTTTGTAGTGTTAATCCAGATATTCTAGATCAATTAACAGCTGTCCCTGGGCAGTGGCACAGCCCCAGTGAAAGTTCCCGTTTAACTTATCAGACGTGATGGAAGGAGTAGCACGTCTTTGTAACTTTTATGATTCAGAGGCATAATTTAGGATGAATTCCAAGGGGCAGCATTATGAAAGTCTGCTGAAATACTTTGCCAGGGAACCTAACCCAAGCTGAGATGTTGCCCAACAGTATCAAAGCAGGGTTTAAAGTCAGCTGCTGCCTTTATTGCACATTTAAAACTTGGCAAAGGAAGTTCTTTGGGTTGGGACCACATGAAAGAAATCAAGGCAAGTGAAGGGTGGTTGAAGGGAACAGATAGACTTGGACATCTTAAACCATTTGAGTGATGCTACAACTTCCAAAGATACCTGCTTGGATGCTCTGAAAGTTATCATCATCGTTGTATTTTTTTTTTCTCTAGCTACGGGTGTCACACATGAAAAAAAAATGAGGCAAGAAAGGGCTTTATACAAAGGTATTGAGGCCACATTTGTCAAACCCAGAATCCCACATAGATTTGGGAACTATGTTTCAAGCTGAGCTTAAAACTTTCAACTCTCAAAAGTGCTACTTACCCCAAGTAAAAGGCAATTTTCCACCTCAAAGAATGGCAGTTCTGCAAGGTTCAGGAAAAAAGGTCAGAAGACTCCTTGTACATCAATCAGCTCCTGGAAAACAACATGTCAATGAGTTAAGTGAACACGAATCAGGCACATATGGATTGAATTTCCCTTGAAATACTCTTGGGGTCCAAGTTTAAGGCATGGAGTGGAGGAGGGGTGAACATTCTTAGGAAAATCTGCAGACCCCAAGCGCTTGAAAATACCTCCAAGATGTCGACTGGCCAGGCTGTAAGTCCTGCTGGCCTGAATCAATGCTGGGCCCAGCTGACCTCTGCTTTCTGGAGGAGAGAATGGCTCTGAGACCCGTATAACAGTCAAGGACTTCCCTACCCTTGATCTAAACTTCATTCCGTGTCATGAAGATAGGGTGATGTGGTAACGAATGGCTTTGAAGTTCCAAGGAAGGGAAATAGATTTATTTCAGAGAAAAAACAAACTATAAGAAACATTCAAGGTTACCAGTTATTATTGCCAGGAGCCTACTATTTTAAGCAAGTAAATCAGTGCTTCTATGTTTTCTTCTTTCCTGGGGTCATGAGAAAGCAACTGGGATATTATATAGATGTGGGGAGAAAGGTAAGTATAGGAGAATTTCCCTTAAACCATCTCACATGGAAATGTATGGCATAGTGAAAATATTCTTTATAGATAAGAGTTCTTATGAAATTTTAAAGAGACCAGTGCAACGCAGAGATCTATTTTATCCCAACACACTAAATGGAGGAAAAGTACTCAGATTTTGCATTCAATGTAAGTTTCATAGATGTTGGAACTATTTAAAACTGGTTTTAGGGTAAAATTGGAAGCATTCAATTGAGTATAAGCTGGTTCAGTGATAGCTACACAGAACCTAAAATTGGCCTCTACCAAACCCTTTCCCCAGAAAGCATCACGGAAAACTTAGCATAAACAGGGAAACCTACATTTTAAACTCCCTAAAAGGAAACCTAATGGAAAACAATAAGACATATTTCATTTTTTTTAAATAGGGTATTTTTTAGTTGAGCTACAATTTGTCCTGAGGTAAAGTTTAAAACCAGAAACTTCTTGGTGGGAGGAAAAACTCTTATGGCCTTTGCTTCACTTTTTTCTTTTCTTTTTTTTTTAAAGGCAGGAGGTAATCAGAGATAAATGTTAATGGGATTTTTTTTTTTAAACAAATGATACACTGTCAAGAGAAAATTTTTTCACAATTGTCAGATTGTGTAGACAGTGTTCAAATGGCTCATTCATTATTAGCAGCACCACCAAGTTGAAAACATACTTTTTCTGGCCTGCAGTTGATTGATGTACATTACTCATATCAGGCTAATGGCACTTTATTTTCCAACAGTAGCGAGTAATGAGTGACCTTGAGTGCATATTGTTTTCCTGAAAGGGTTTGTTGCTCTGCTTCCTTCATAAGCACCCCAAGGAAACAAGGCCTCTGCATTGGTGTTTTGCAGCAAACCTCATTTCTTTCATGGCTTTCTGTAAAAGAATTTGATACAGGGATAGAAGCTAACCTCAGTGAGTAAATGAAATATTGATCCATGCTTCTCTGGCCTTGCCTTCACCTTGTCCCAGGGCGGTGAGTTACTGACTTTTCCGTTTGGGCTGTAATAGGAATTATTACAACAGGCCTGTGCAAGTAATTACTTGGCATGGTAAAAAAAGGAGGGTCCATCATATATTTCTGTAGAGACGTTCGTTTCCATCAGCCCAGCAGTCTGCTTTTTTGGCTCTGTCTTTCCTACTCTTGATTCAATTCTTTTAACCATCATTAATCACCCTCCTTGTCAGCAGAAGTTTATCAAAAGTATTAAGTGAGCAAGGTTGCCTGGCCTCCTTAAAAAAAAAAATCAGCCAACACGGGGCAGTAAATTTCAAAATATGGAAGGTTGGTTCCGTGATATATATGAGTGTCTCTTCAGCGAGAATGAGCCGTTTGTTTTAGTGATAGATATTGTAGTTTGAAGTGTGATAGAATCCTTCTCAAGTTTATATGTCGTGGGCTATCGTTTATGAGAGACCATGTGTTTCTAAATGGTGAAGGTCATGGCTGATGGCAAAAGTAAAAGCAGTGGTGATTCATTAAAAATAGTTAATAGGGCCTGTGGCTGACAGGGATAAATCGGAACATGTGGGTTGCCAACCTACCAGCGCCTAAGTTGACATTGTGCTTCTTCAGTCTCAACTTGGCACTTCCAAATGCCAGACCGCGGTGAGTTGTGAGTCAACAGACAGGAGGCATGATCGCCTCTTTCTTGTTAATCACATATTCGGAAAAACTTTTAGGAAACACAGCCCTCTTCCTTTCAGTTTGGCTTGGTTGATATTTCTTTTAAAATTGTTACTGATTTATTTTTACTGTCCACAAAGAGGTTTATTATTTGAGATTCAAATAGTATAGAAACATAGAACTAAAAAACGCTTCTCTATGATATCTAAAATATTTAATTTCTTTGAAAAAATGTCATGAGGCAAAATATAACATAATATAATGCTAAGATTTGATAAAGCAGAGACAGTTCTGAGAGTTTCTTCTGTTACTCTATGTTCTATTCATGACTGCTTGAAATAGTTCATAACTAAAATATTTTTCATTTTCACAACTGAAATGAAGTTCCCCCCACCCCATCTCCCAGAGAGAATCATTTTTATCATGTTGTATATTTATATATATATCTCTCTGGTTTCTGTCTCACATATATAAGGAATATATTCAATATAATGATATTTGAATACATAAAACATATATTCAAATATTAGATCACAGTATAATACTGATTTGAAACTTGCTTGAAAAACCTACCTATAATTAGATGGGGATATTTGATTAAACTCATGGACTTATTCATTCATTCAGAGAAAGTATATCGAATGTCAACTTATAGCAAAAAATATGCACCCCAGTAATTTACGTCCAGCTTGCACACAGACTTTGTCTAACAAATTCTTCTTTTCCTGGGTCCTACTATAATACACATCCTCTTTGAAAACTTCCCGGCTAATTTTAAGACTCCTAAGAACTAGAAAACCAAAAGGATTTTGCTGATGAAGATCAATAGAGCTTGAGGAGCCATTTAAGAAGCGTAGATGAACAAAGGAACATGTCGAAGTGGATGCCGCCCTTAGGCAATTTCCAAATGAGCAAGTATGGATTTTCTATACATTAGTTCTGATGAAGACGATTTAAAAAACAAAAGTGTTTGGGGATTTGTTGGCTTTTTGTTATTTGTTTTCTCTCTCTCTCTCTCTCTCTCTCTCTTTAACTTAAGTCATGAAAAATGGCACAGTGGCTTAAAATAATATTGGGAAATAAACATCTTTACTTTTCACTTTGGACTGCCTTTTTTCCCTAGAAAACCCAATTTGTCTAATAGTGAGAGAGTGGTTGCTACCTCTGGATGGAAAGAGATAATAACCAAGTTGCATCAAGGAAACAGTGCCTGAATTTACTGGACAAGTTGCCGAGCATCAAGAAACAAAACAAAGGGCGGTGCCTGTGGCTCATTGAGTAGGGCGCCAGCCCCATATACCGAAGGTGGTGGGTTCAAACCTGGCCTCAGCAGAACCACAAAACAGCAAAATAGCCGGGCTTTGTGGCAGGTGCCTATAGTCCCAGCTACTCGGGAGGCTGAGGCAAGAGACTCGCCTAAGCCCAGGGGTTGGAGGTTGCTGTGAGCTGTGTGATGCCACGACACTCTACTGAGGGCAATAAAGTGAGACTCTTGTCTCTACAATTAAAAAAAAAAAAACAGAAAGAAAGAAAGAAACAAAACACATCTACCCAGAAGAAAAAAGTCATTTCATTTTAAGGACATTTGCACTAGACTATTTAGCGCAGCTCAATTTACAACTGCCAAATTGTGGAAACAACCTAAATGCCCACCAACCTAGGAATGGATCAGCAGGCTGTGGTAGATGTATACCATGGAATACTATTCAGCCACTAAAAAAGATGGACACTTTACATCTTTTGTATTAACCTGGATGGAATTGAAACACATTCTTTTTTAGTAAAGCATCGTAAGAATGAAGAAGCAAGAATCCAATGTACTCAATTCTGATATGAGGACAATTGATGACCTAGTACATGGTAAGGGGTGGGGGAAGTGGGGAGCTGAGAGAGGGGAGTGGAGGTCATGGTGCATGACACACCTCTTGGGGGCGGGACACAATTATAAGAGGGACTTTACCTAACAAATGCAATCAGTGTAATCTGGTTCTCTTATCCTCAAAGAATCTTCAACAATAAAACAAAACAAAAAATCCCAAAACAAAGACCACTTCTCTCCTCCACCGTGTTATGTTAAGTTCTTAAGACAGAAGGAAATATATAAGTAGAAAAGAAGAAGCTGGTCTTTGACTTCCTTTTGCAACTCGAGCCTTTGTCTGCCCAGCCTTCAAAATCCAAGTTGGCAATTCCAGGCAGTTCTGCCTGCATTTACAGTCTGGAGAGTGATCTTGCCTGGAAAACATCAGTTTTACAGAAAGAATTGTTCCCTTCCCATGATTTTGAAAGTCACAGGTAACTAGTACAGAGAGGTTGGGACTTTGCAGACGAAGTCCTCAATTTGAACTTGAGTTTCTTTATTTGTTGTCATTTTTTAGATTTTTGGGGGATGGGGGTAGGCACCATCATCATTACAATAAAACTTCCTGGGCAACAGCAGGGTGTTCTGTTGAGAAGTGTTCAGCAAGATGACAGAACAACATTGCAAATTAACATGTTTACAGGAAAAAGCACTTAGCTTCAAATTAGCTAGGGAGGACTGCAAAAAACTGTGCTAAATTCAAGGCCAAGTGAGGATGGGGACAGAGGATGCTTTTGGACACTCTCATCTTAAAGAAGACATTCACGGTGGCTACAGATTGACTTTTTATGGAGAAACTAAGACTATTTCTAACCTATTGCACTGATATTATATTTAATTAATATTTTATGAAAGAAAAGTCCTCCCATTAGAGGTGGCAAATTGTTTTATAATTATAGTACTTTACAGAACAGACTGTCTGCTTCATTTTACAGCAAAGGCACAAAAATACAGCTGCCTTTCCCACGTAACTCTTTGTGGGAAGTGACTCCCCCTCCCTTGATTGTTTTTTTCTTCATTTCAAATATTAGTTTAATTTGAACAGAAAATCAGGTTGCATACTTGGCACGAGTTTATGAAATATTAACGTAGAAATGTCAGGGAAGCAGGCCTGGGACACATGGGGAATCAGAGGTGGATGAAAGATCCCTCGTTGGTCTTCTGAACTCCAGTCTGAGTCCGCGCCACTCTGAGAGTCACTCCTAGCCATTAAACATGATGGCTATTTAGTAATGATGACGAAAATGAATTGGTTGGCAGAACTGCATCAAATTTTCATTAGAGAGTGTAGACTGAATGTGAATGGAGGCTGGGCTATTTTCTCTATGTCCTTCTTTTCCTGCTTTTCTCCTTATTCTTCAAAGAGACAAGGGCTGAGTTTCTAGCAGGTGAAGGACATATCTTATTTATTTTTGTGTTCCAGAGAGCATCACATGGTTGGCATTAAGTAGATGTTGCCATGAAAGAGCTTTCCTTTGATTGAAATGTGCTGGGCAGCAGAAGCCACTGGTGCCTGGACCTAGCCTGTTAGAACGCCTCAGTCCTGGGTGTACCAGTGGAGTCTCATTGAGGCCCCCTGGTACCTCCTGCAGGGCCTTCCCTGGGCCACTAGAGCAGGCTTCCCTTGCATGGGCAACCGTGGGCAATTAAAGCCACCCAAATCGCTCTCAACTGGTAATGAATGGGAGTTGGTGGGTAAATACCGCTGCCCCTCATTTCTCAGGTTGGACAACTCAAAAGATATTTTCTACAGACTTTTCCAGAAGTTTCCAATGAGACTGAACTTCAATTATCCACACTATAATCTTCTCATGAACATTCCCTATCTTCACTTCTTTTTCTTTCTTGTCTCACTTTTCCACGTCCCTATCAGTGCTTCCAGGTATCACATCCCAAATAAACTACTTACACTCCAATCCTTATCTCAGGCTGGGCTTCTGGGAACACAACCTAAGACAGGCTGCTAGCATAATCAATCAATTGATAAGAATCAATGGAGAGTCTTCTCTGTGCCCAACCTCGTGCCAAGCACGCTGGGGCTAGTAAGCCATTTAAGATAGTTACATTTACAGTGCTCAGAAATCCCCGGCGAATTAGCTTGGAAGATAAGACATACATATGAAAAACAATTAGTGGAATAGACAGCATTATACAGAAATATAATAAAGTCCAAAGTGTGCATTATAGATAATTGGAAACAAGGGCAATGGAACAAGGTTGTGCATGAGCAGGATGGACAAAATGCATACAGGGAACTATGTGACTAGGGGGAGGCCCTGGGAGCTGAAGGTGTGGGAATACAAAGGGGATGGCACACTTAGTGCACAGGGTGGGTAGATCTGTAAGCCTGGAGTTCTGCACACAGTGGGGGATACTGTGTTAATACTTGGCAAATACTCTGTGGATGGAAAAATGAACATGCAAATGCTTTAATCATGAAATCTCAGATGAGCTCAATATTTTTTACTTAAATGTACAAATGCAATCGTAGAAAACTGGCCAAACTTGACTATTCTCTATTGGGTTAAGGACAGAGAGAGACACACAAAACAGGCTGAAGGGATCAGCAGAGAACAGACCCTTCCAATGGGTTTGCAGACCACTGGAGGGAGTTTGGATTTTTTTCAAAAAGCAATGGGAGACAATTTGAGCAGAGGAATGGCTTGATTTTGTTCATGATTTTAGAAGATGGTCTTGGTGGCAAAGGGATTCTGGACCGACAAGAATGAAGTGAGAAGACCAGTTAGGAAACTACTGCAGATGTCCCAGCAGGAGGCGGTGTTGCCTGGGCAGAAGGTGAGGGGAGGAAGAAAAGAAGACCTATCATTAGAGGTAGACATTGGACCTCAAATTATAGGGCTTACTTACTTATTATATGCAGGGGGTTGGGTAAGAAAAAAGAATTAAGGACAATGCCTACTAAATGTAGACTATTCTCCCCCAAGTTATCAACACTGCCCCCCACCCCCCGTGGGGGTCTTCAAGCTTAGCGTTCCTTGTCCTTCTCTATTGCCTTCAGGAAAAAGGCCAGTGTCAACCAGCTCCTCCTCTCTTCACCTTCCTGTAGTCACACTGAGTTACTCATCCTTCTGGGAACATGGCATGATGACCAAACACATTCCCTTCCCTCTGCCCAGGATATTCCCTTGAATAGCCTTCTGGCTCACCTCCATGGAGCCTTCCACATCAGCAAGGTGTTTCATTGTCTTCTCTATTTTGTTCCTGTAACATCCTGCCTACCTCTTTGTTTTAATCCTGTCATATGTTAACAATTTGTCCCACCGTATGTTATATGTGTACTCATATGTCTGTATGTCCCATTAACCAGGGCATCTTGAGAGCAAAAATAAATATCTCTGTCTACTCCTAGCAAAATCACTGGCACCTGGTAGAGACTCAATTAATGATAGTCAAGTGAATAACAAAAAGAAGGTGAAAGAGTATGACAGTCATTGATAGACTTATTTCTGATGTATATTAAGATATCATGTTTTCCTCCTAAACTAGAATCAAAGAATTCCAAAGACCTACCAGAAAAGACAGAAATGAGATTCACTTATTTATAAAATCTTTCCTTAGACAAATACTGATCACCTATGATATGTCTGTCCTGGTTCCACATGTTGGGGACATAGCAGGGAATAAGATGGATAAAACTCAATTCTCAAAGATATTACTTTATTTTGGTAAGAAACAAACAATTATCAAATGTATAAAAAAAGTAAATAAGGCTGGTCGGGTGGTCACACCTGCAATCCTAGCACTCTGGGAGGCTGATGTGGGAGGATTCCATGAGCTCAGGCGTTTGAGACCAGCTGAACAAGAGTGAGACCCTATCCCTACAAATAGCCAGGTGTTGTGACAGGCACCTGTAGTCCCAGGTACTTGGGAGGCTGAGGCAAGAGGATCTCTTGAGTCCAGGAGTTTGAGGTTGCTGAGTTGTGAGCTAGCCTGATGGCAGGACACTCCAGCCTGGGGCAACGGAGTGAGACTCTGTCTCAAACCACCCCCCAACCAAACAAAGTAAATTAGGTAAATTCAGATGGCAATAAAGGCTGTGAAGACAATAAAACAGGGTGATGTGATTGAGGCTGCTTGGGGGTGTCTCTGATAGGTACTAAGGAGGAGATTTTTGTTAGCCAGTCATGCAAGAATAGATCAGTTTTCCATACAGAGATTCTGACTACAGAGGCCCAGAAAAAAAAAAAAAGCCAATGATGTATCCCAAGCTCTATTTCCAAATGCCATGGCAGGTTTTATATGAAAGACAATAAAAACAAGCAAAATTATTAATATATTTTAAAACAAATCTAAAATTTCATTGTAATCATAGCATACCCAGATTTCTATAAACTGTTTGCCTTTATTAACTTGCCATTAATTTATTTTACAAAAACTGTAAGGGCTGCAGAGTGCATCCATGTGGGTGCAATACAGTTTACTTATACCTCCATTTTCATCCATTACTATCCCTCTCAATTTCTCAGAACAGCATGAAAAACATGTTTAATTCTAAATGTTTTGCAAATATGTGACTGTTGTGTGTGTGACCTATTCTTAGAAAAGAAGTGGCTGAGCCAAATAAGTTTTAATCACAGGGCCAATTTACCCTTCGGGAAGTTTGGATCCATTCCCTGCTCCTCCCCCTAGCTGTGCATGAGGAAGTGGGCATCCTTGTGGCAGTAATGGCGGCAGATGCTGGTTAGAGTCAGCTGCTTTATGGTAGATGAACAAAAGGAGAATTGTGCAGCTTATTCCTGAGCCACCAATGTGATTGGCGCTTCCATTTGAAGCCTCTGAGGATAACCTTCTGGAAACAGTTGTTTCCACAATCATCAAGGCTGTAGGTGCAGTCTTGACCCATCTGAAGTAGTACAAAATCATCCACCACTCGCACTGGGCAGAATGAGAGGCGTCCCATCTGATGAAGACCCACATAGCAGATTTCTGATTCAGCTATTTATTTTCTTGAAGCACCTGACCTAGACAAAATCTAAGAGTTCCTAAGATTTGCCATCAACAGCATAGGCAATAGCCAATCAATGCAAAAGACATCACAAGCGGGTTCAAAGGAACAGCTATTGCTAAATCTGTCAGCTTCTGAAACATTCAGTATATTCACTGGGGGGAAAAAAGAAGGAAAGAAAGAGAAAAGGAAGAAAAAAGGGAAGGAAGGAAGAAAGGAAGGAAGGAAAGGAAGGGAAGGGAAGGGAAGGGACGAGCAGGGCAAAAAAGACAGAGACAATTATATATGAGTGAGAGAAAAAGTAAATTCTCTACTACAACTTTTAAAATTAATAGTCAAGGCATTTAAAATAATACAAGTTTACAAATGGGAGGGTTTTGAGATATCATCTTAACTTGATTTGTTACCTTTGAAGAAACAGAGGCCCAATTTTGATCCACAAATATTTTCAGGAGTGCCAAATTGGCAGTGTTATAATAACTATTCTAGTTCATTGTTTGAGAACATACACATCATGGCAAACAATCTACAAATTCAGAAGTAATTTTTAAGTTTATTTTAGTATTCTGGAAACAAACCTACATAGCTCTAAAATACAAGCAGACAAAATAATGTAAGCAAAACACCTCAGGTATTCAATCTATAGAAGGACAGGATTGCTTGTAATGAGTTCTAAACCTAGTTCTCACTCTTATCCAACCTCGGAGTTTTGTCCACTACAGTTTCGGAATTATGGAGCCTGTAATTTTACCAATGAGGAAATTAAAGGGCATGAAAGTCATGTACAAGATTGGACAATTAAGTGAGTGAACTCATCCTAGAGAAAGTGCTACGTACTTCGTGGCTGAATGGCTCTACAGTACACCTTGGAAGTATTCCCCTTAGGAAAATACGGACCAGCATCAGCACTTTTTCTAGATGAGTTCACAAACTTAATTGGCCTACCCATACTACGACAGCTCTGATGGTCATTCCAGAAAAAGAGTTCCACAATTGCTTTGAAATTGCTCCAAATAACAAGTTAGAAAGGAGCTGGAACTGGAACCAGAATATCTTGATATCTTGATTTTTTTCTCTAAAGCTCTTGCCTAAGTAGGGCTGGAACCATAACTAAACCATTTACTAGTGTGATCTTGGGAGGTCACGCCACCTCGCTGCGCCTCACTACGCCGGCCATGCAGTGAGTAATTACATAGTTCACGTAGGCGCTTCCTCTGCAAGCCAGGACCTAACCCATAGCACATGAGCTATACATATCGGCTATTTTCATTATTTACTATTATCTTCACTATTTGCATTTCCATATCTCCACTTTGTGACAAATAAAGTCCCCCAAACCTGTTTTCCATTTTCTCTGTGAGGACTATTTGCTCATCAATTCTTTAATTACCCGATGCAACTTCATATGCTGATTGGTTGGAGGAGAGGCGAATCCTTCCCTTGTGAACTACCTTTGCCTCCTGGGTATCTACATGAGAGCAGAAATTTATTTGTCAGGAAACTGCAGGAATAAATTGCTTTTAACTGTTTTCCTACAACTATGTGCTATGAATTTTCATCATTCATATCTACCTCCTGGTAGGGTGGTACTCAGTTTGTTTTCAAACAGTGAAATCTTGTGTGTCTTGACCAGTGGGATCATGAACTCTGCTGAAAAAAACAAAAAACAAAACACAAAAACGCTATTATTTCTGCTATGAAAATCAGTCTATTTACTGGATTTTCATTTTAATGCATTGTTAAAGTAAAACAAACAAAACACTAAAGCAACATCCTGATTTCGCCACATCATAATTAAAACACAGAGAAATCCAGAGGTCTCCCTTCCCCTCCCCGGTCTTTTGTGCGGGTCTGATCATTATGGTCATCAGGACTATAACATAGTCGAGATGTTGGCCCCAAACAAACTATAGCAAGAGCTAAGAATTTTACTAGGTTTTGCAAAGGACTGTCACGAGTATTTCAAAATTTCTTTCCAAGATGCACAAATGACAGCACATTTGGTGCTTTTCTTGCCGGACCAGACGTCCATATCACAAATTATCACGTACATTGGATAAGTGCGTGTCGGAGACAAAAATAGGCTTGGGGGAGAGAAGATTTTCCTATTTCTTTGATGTAAATCTTAAACCAAACCGACATCACCTTGTATTGGCTAAAAGCTTGCCGAATCTGCTACAATAAAAATTGTTTGCCAACACAGGACGTGCCGAGTGATTGAGTCAAAAACTGAGTCAAGTAAGAACGCGCACACAAAGAGAACAGGAGTTGAAAATGTCCTGGCTGTGCATTCACAAGACAAAGACCGAGTCTGGGCTCAGATACGATACGGGCAGTTTGATCTCAGACAAATCACTTATCCTCTTTGAGGGCGCGCGCCCTCGTTTTATGTAGTATAAAGTGCGCATGGTAATGATCTTGGTCAGTTTACCCGTCAGGGTTGTGCTGAGAAATCAAACCAGATGATGAACGTGAAAGAATTTTCTAAATTATCCATTTCAACAAAATCATGTAAGAGAAGCTGTAGCTGTGGAAGTCTCTCTTAATTTGTTTTCACATTCCCAGGAAGAAATTAGGTAGGACATATAAGTAGCCTCAGCTTCAGTTCCCTATTTTCACACTTAGCGAAATACGTATCAGCTGAGAAAGAAGGAAAACAATGCTTTAATTCTTGCATTGCATAAAAACAAACAACCAAAAATAAGATTTCCTCTCCCTGAACGTTGTGATCTAACCATGCTTTGTTAGCGTGATTTGTATTTCATTCCCTCTCCAGTGGACATTCTTATCTGACTATCAAACCTTAGGGTCACGATGTTGAAACTCTATATTCACTTTTATCTCCCCCCTTTCTAATAATCTGCTTGGTGCAATCAGTATCAAGACCGCCTTATCTGCCCTCTAAAATATTTTTCTGTTAATCACCAAGTAATTCAATTGAGACTGAACGTATACAGTTTCCTTTTTGAAGTACTAATACTCTTATGATAAACTTTTATCTTTTTGTATATCTCTTTCTATGACCTTTTAGAAATTACCAGCAGCTTTAAAAACATCATCTTTTACACAATTTTAACATAAATCACCTACACCAAAACCAGAATAGAATATGTTATTATACTAAAGATCGGCTTTAATAAAAAGCTTTCCATACATGTGATCAAGTTGGGGATCAGATAGGATGAAGAATACTTCTTTTGAAAAACCTGAGGTTGTTTGGAAAAGGGAATATTAATTATTCTTTTTAGACAACTCTGAATTTCTTCACGTTCCCTGCTGTCATCACGTATGTTTATTTTAAATCTCTGGTTGATACGCAGGCCCCCTGGCCTCTGGGGAACACGTTACATTCTGAACATTGTTTTAGGATTCTAGCACCTATACACGCTCACCTCCGAGCCAGAGAGAGGATGGGAGGGTGAAATTGTAGCAGTGAGTTCTGTAACGAAGCGCAGACACACAGGTGTTGTCTTAGTGATGCCTTCCTGCTTTTAGTTCACTGTATGACACCTGTGGCTGCTCTGCTAGCACACAGTGTAAGTCTGGTGACAGCACCTACATGTTCTAACAGAGCATGCAAAGCCAAAATCATCACCATGTGGTTCGCGGGAGAATTAGACTGTGTTTACGCCTTTCAATAAGAAGAATGGCGCTTGTATGTAAAAATCACGAGGCACACGCTGTTGGTCTCACTTGGTGGCTTATTCATTATTCCATTTGGTGGACTGGCAAGGTAGCAGAACAAAAAGCGTTATTGTTCTCATTTCCATGGGGGTTTCACTCGGGCATGTTTAAAGGGTCGTTTTTGTACCAGGGAGATGAAGATTTGATCTTGCACTGCTCCTAAAGTAAATATTTTTGCTTAATTTAATTTAAATGAACATTGGGCTCTACCATTATTTTTTTTACTCCTAGTATTTTTTCTTGTCTCATTAAAATCTCTGATGCAGCTTTGTCATAGTTTCACTGACAACAGGGGTCTCGGGCTCATTATATGCTGGGTCTGAGTTTTGGGACAAAGGTCACTGAAATAAGAGAAAATCATGTTAAATAAAAAAACTCATAGAGAAAATTTGAATATGACAACAAGTATATAAGTCTGTTATAAATATAATGGGTTTTGACTCCTTTTTCCTCTAGAGCAAAGTTCAAGTCATCAAAAAGACTGCTTTAATTAGTAAACTTTTATTTCATAAAACATTGTCTTTTAATTTCTTACTGATTTATCTTCTTTTGGAAATGTAAATGCATAATGACATACTGACTTCTGTCGAAGCCACAGCCAATTAGATATCTTTTCAAATAGATTACTTTTATGGAGCAGTGGAGATGTAAATGTGTACAAGATATACATAAAATAAAAAAAATCATTGGGAAAACAGAATGAGAGCCATTTAAACATGTAATCAGTGGTAACAAAGTAAAAAACAAGGTGAACATAGAAGCTTGACTATAGTAATGAGAAATATGTAATAGTAAAACCGTAGCAATGTGGTAATGCCAATTGTCATTTAGTGTACATTTTCCATGTGCCAGGCATGTGCTAAAAAGTCTTTATCTCATGTATGGATATACTTAGAGATGAGTCCTTTGGGGCTATGATAACTCAACTTCTGGAGGCATTTCATTTTATTCTCTTTTCTAACTTGTAGGTATTTATGTTAGTTACCTTTACAAAGACTAACCTGTATTCTGTGTGGCCTGTACAATGCTGAGGACTGGGTGGGGAGCTCCCAGGACATCTTTACTATTCTAAAGTTGCATCTCGTCAAGTTCTCCCTCCAGAGTGCTTTGGTTTAGCATCCCTGACAATCCTTTACACTGGGTCCCATTAATATTTGGTTCATGATTTTCTTTTGTACAGCTATGTTTTTGTTTATTGTTTTGTTTTTGTATTAAAAATGAATTACTTACACATCGTACCATACATGTTTTGTGTGAGTATAATCCTATGGATATGGTACATAATAACTATAGAAGAACTTAGTAAGAGGAGAAAAACTGCCAAATTATAAAACAATTAATGAAGATGATGCTTTGTTAGATTGTATAATGCTAATCAATGTTCACTATTAAAGAAATTTGCCCAATTAGCTTGGTTTTTGGTGCTGTCTTGGCATAAATGGGGGTCAACGTTAGAGTTCAGGAACACACAAAATTTATTTTCTTTTAAATCGTAAAGAATCCATTTTTATTTCTGATAATTAACCTGCGAGGTAAGTATAATTATCCTCATTTCACTATGTGAGAAACTAATGATCAATATGTTTAATGATCTGCCCAAGGTCATTCACATGGGTGAATGGTGAAGCTAGAGCACAAATTTAATTCTGTCTGACTCTAAAAACTAATGTTTTCAAACCCTGACATTAGAGGAACACACAAAATGATGTTTTAGTTTTGTAGTGGTCTTTGAACACAACTTGACCCTCCATATTGTTGACAAGAGCTTTTGCTGACTGCCACTTTGCAAAACTTCCAAGAGGACTAAGACTTTGGCACCATTGCTATTATTTATTTATTTTTTTGTAGAGACAGAGTCTCACTCTATCACCCTCGGTAGAGTGCTGTAGAGTCACAACTCACAGTGATGCAGGACAGGAAAGCTCTACAACCACTGCCTTGGCCCTGGCGGTGCTGATGCTGTGATGGACGAAGAAACCGGCTTGAAAAAGAACCAACCACCTGTGCGGAAAACACTAGCGCCTTGCTGTCTGCTCCTCGTGCACATCTGACTGGTCAATAACCCGTCAGTCTCCAGGGCCCGGGTCTTCACTGGATAACTGATGAGGACCCACCCCCCAAAAATCCCATATAAACCAAAAGAGCAGAGAGCTCAAGAGAGAGATCTTCAGCGGGACTTCGAAGAGAGAACAGCTATGAAGCGGATCTCAGAAAGGGAGCAGGGTAGAGCTGCCTGCTCCCTTTCAGAAGCTGACCTCTAGACCTCAGAGAGAGAGGGAACAGGAAGAGCTGCCTGTTTCCCTCCAGAGGCAAGAGAATTTGCTCCCCTCCTGGGTCCTCTGGCCTGGAGGTTTAGTTCTTCCTCTATTTATAATTCTTTCCTATAAATAAATCCTAACTTACCACCACTATTGTGGTCCGGCGATTCCTTCTTTGAATCGCCGAGACCAAGAGCCTGATATTCTGGTATCATCAGGATGCTTGAAATTTTCACTTTCTCTGCAGCATGTAATTCTTTTCAAATTAAATAATAGTTTGAAATTAATGCTAATTCAGCTATCTAGCATATTTTTAATCTAAAAGCCTAAGACTGCATATACTTAATCTCAACTTTTCTTCAAAATATGAGACTTTAATTTTATAGCTTTTTGCAACATTTAAGAACCACACATTTGGCTTGGTGCCTGTGATACAGTGGTTACAGCACCAGCTACATACAACCAAAGTTGGTGGGTTCAAACCCAGCCTGAGCCAGCTAAAACAACAATGACAACTGCAACAAAAAATAGCTGGTTTGTGGCAGGTGCCTGTTGTCCCAGCTACTTGGGAGGCTGAGGCAAGAGAATCGCGTAAGCCCATGAGTTTGAGGTTGCTGTGAGTTGTGATGCCACAGCCCTCTACTGAGGGTGAGGTAGTGGAACTCTGTCTCAAAAATAAAAATAAAAAGAACCACACATTTTTGCAAACAAATTTCAAATTTACCTTTCCTTCATGTTCTCTCCTGTGTTGGCAAAATCAAGAAGGAACCTAATCTAAATGTTCTCTACTTTAACAATGCAGACATTGTCAGGTCATGTTATAAGACAAATTTATATTAAAAGATAAGTATGATCTATTTAAGCTCATTTGGGATCATTTTAATTGGTTGTTACACCAGTGATTCAGGGCTAATAGAAACTAAGAGATTTAATACCATGAAACAAAATGAGTTTTAGATTTTTACCACCTAAGAAATTAGATTTACCACTATCGTCTTACAGTTAATTTTTAAATATTATATTTAATGCCTAATTTTATGTACTTAATATCAAGAAAAATAAGGCTAAGTAGGATATTTATCTTAGTTTAATCCAAATAAGATCTTACCTGGGTTCCTTGACATGGCTGGAAGTGGCTGGGAGCTGACAAGTTGGGTCATGTATGCCTCCTGAAAACTGTATTTTACCCACAGTGATTTGTAACAATTTGTTACTTTGGGGGTTGGATTCAGAACTTCTTTAGGATCATAAACAATACCATCATGTTTTTTCATGTTTTTTCCCTGTTGAAAAATATATTTTCAAAGAATTTTCCTCATTTCTCAGTAGATAATTTGGCATGTTAGATGAATATTGATGTTTTAATAACACAAGAAACCTTTATTCCATATATAAAATGATTATGTATTTGTGCAGAACACAGTGATCTGGAGGGTCTTTTTCCATTTAGTTAAACATCTTTCTAGGCTGCTTGGTCTTTAGATCTGCTATACCACCTTACATCCTCATCTCCCCTTAGTTTTTCATCATCTCTCAATAACCACATTCTATCAGGGAAAGAGTCTAAATTGGTACACACAGAAAAAGAGAGACAAATCAGTGTAGCCAGAAGAAAAATAGATCAAAACCTAGAAAGATGGGGCGGCACCTGTGGCTCAATGGGCAGGGTACCAGCCCCATATACCGAGGGTGGTGGGTTCAAAACCGGCACCCGCCAAACTTCAACAAAAAAAGTAGCTGGGCATTGTGCCGGGCGCCCCTACTTCCCGCTACTCCAGAGGCTGAGGCAAGGGAATCACCTAAGTCCAAGAGTTGGAGGTTGCTGTGAGCTGTGTGACGCCACGGCACTCTACCATGGGTGATAAAGTGAAACTCTGTCTTTACAAAAAAAAAAAAAACCTAGAAAGATGGGAAGGAGTAGAGGTGAATACAAGGAGATTGTCCCAATGTCCTCCTGTGTGTTACCTCCCCAGAACCACTGTTACACTTTGGCTTTAATCCTCCATCTATACACACAGTTCATTTCTACAAATACTGATGGTTATTCTTCTGCTTAACCCTAATATGGTATCACCAATCCAATAAGATGAATAATTCAATTAAGAATGTCATTGTCGGCTCGGCGCCTGTGGCTCAACAGGCTAAGGCGCCAGCCCCGTTCACTTGAGCTGGCGGGTTCGAATCCAGCCTGGGCCCACCAAACAACAATGATGGCTGCAACCAAAAAATGGCCGGGCATTGTGGCGGGCACCTATAGTCCCAGCTACTTGGGAGGCAGAGGAAGGAGACTCGCTTGAGCCCAGGAATTGGAGGTTGCTGTGAGCTGTGGTGCCACGGCACTCTATCCAGGGTGACAGCTTGAGGCTCTGTCTCAAAAAAAAAAAAAAACAGATCTGGTAGGTATTTTGGAACACATCTCAATCCAGACTAGTTACATTTCAGATGCTCAGTAGTCAGTCACATGTGGCCAGTGGCTATTCGACAGCCCAGCTTCAGAGGAATAAGCAAAAATTGAGAAGAAATGACTTTGAAAGAAAGGCAATAAGTAGCTTGCTCAGGTATACAAATCAAAAGGAGGAAGATCATCAAGTAGAATTCTGTCTCATCATTTTTCTTTCTTTTTTTTTTTTTTTTGAGACAGAGTCTCAAGCTGTCGCCCTCAGTAGAGTGCTGTGGTGTCACAGCAACCTCAAACTCTTGGGCTCAAGCGAGTCTTTTGCCTCAGCCTTCCAAGTAGCTGGAACTACAGGTGCCTGCCACAACGCCCGGCTGTTTGTAGAGACAGGGTCTTGCTCTGGCTCAGGCTGGTCTCAAATCTGTGAGCCCAGTCAATCCACCTGCCTCGGCCTCCCAGAGTGCTCAGATTATGGGCGTGGTGGCCTATATTAGGTATCTTATCATATTATTTCAATACATATTTATGAAATTTTTCACTTAATAAAATAATTTTTTTAATCTACTTTGTGGATTGTTCTGATGGAAAATTTAAAATATGTAGAAGTAATATTTTTCTCATTTCTTGAAATAATTCATCTCTGGGTCCACTTTTTACTGCTTATGTGTGGTGGGCTGAATAATGCCCCCTCCCCAAGATGTCCACTGCCTAATCCCCCAAACCTGTGAACATGTTTCCTTACCTGGCAAATTGTACTTTGCAGATATAATTATATTAAGGCTCTTGAGATAAGGAGATTATTCTAAATTACCTGGGCCCAACCTAATCCCATACCTTCTTATAGAGAAGTGGTCCTCAACCTTCCTAATGCCGCGACCCTTTAGTATAGTTCCTCATGTTGTGGTGACCCCCAACCATAAAATTATTTTCATTGCTACTTCATTTTTTTTTTTTTGAGACAGAGCCTCAAGCTGTCACCCGGGATAGAGTGCCGTGGCATCACAGCTCACAGCAACCTCCAATTCCTGGGCTCAAGCGAATCTCTTGCCTCCGCCTCCCAAGTAGCTGGGACTACAGGCACCTGTCACAATGCCCAGCCATTTTTTGGTTGCAGTTGTCATTGTTGTTTGGTGGGCCCAGGCTGGATTCGAAGCCGCCAGCTCAGGTGTACATGGATGGCGCCTTAGCCTGTTGAGCCATAGGCATGGAGCCTCATTGCTACTTCATAACTGTAATTTTGTTATCGTTATGAATTGTAATGTAAATTCTGATATGCAGGATGATCTTAGGCAACCCCTGTGAAAGGGTCATTCGACCCCACAAAGGGGTCTCGATCCACAGGTTGAGAATTGCTATTATAGAGGGAGGCAGGAGGGTCAGAGTCAGAGAAGGAAGTGTGACAATGAAAGTAGAGGAAAGAATGATATGAGAAAGAATCTATGAGCCAAGAAAGCAGGCAGCCTCTAGAAGTTGAAAAAGGCAAGGATATGGTTTCTCTCCTGAAGCCTCCAGAAGGAATGCAGACCTGCCAATTTATTTACACTTCTAACCTTCAGAACTGTAAGATAATAAGTTTGTGTTGTTTTAAACCACTCAGTTTTTGATTATTTGTTACAGCAGCAATTGAAAATTTATATACTATGGGCTCGGCGCCCGTAGCTCAGTGAGTAGGGCACTAGCCGTATACACCCAGGCTGGCAGGTTTGAGCCTGACCTGGGCCTGCTAAAGAACAATGACAACAGGTGGCACCTGTGGCTCAGTGGGTAGGGCGCCAGCCCCATATACCGTGGGTGGTGGGTCCAAACCCGGCCCCAGCCAAACTGCAACAAAAAAATAGCTGGGAGTTGTGGCAGGCACCTGTAGTCCCAGCTACTTGGGAAGCTGAGGCAAGAGAATTGCCTAAGCCCAGGAGTTGGAGGTTGCTGTGAGCTGTGATGCTACAACACTCTACCTAGGGCGACATAGTGAGACTCTGTCTCAAAAAAAAAAAAAAAAAGTAAATTGGCTTGGCACCTGTGGCTCAAGCGGCTAAGGCGCCAGCCACATACATTTGAGCTGGTGGGCTTGAATCCAGCCTGGGCCCGCCAAACAATAATGACGGCTGCAACCAAAAAATAGCTGGGTGTTGTGGCAGGTGCCTGTGGTCCCAGCTACTTGGGAGGCAGAGGCAGGAGATTTCGCTTGAGGCCAAGAGTTGGAGGTTGCTATGAGCTGTGATGCCACGTACTCTACCCAGGGCGACAGCTTGAGGCTCTGTCTCAAAAAAAAAAAAAGAAAATTTATAATTTATACACTGTTAATCTGAGTGCATAATATGTTACTATCAGTACATTATAATTTTAAAAGTATTCATTGTAAAATAAATTTGGAAATGTAATTATGGAAACACTATAAGATGGCTCTTGTCTGTAACAAGAAATAATCATAATAACTAGGAATACTAAAATCTACACATTATTTATTAGTGATGGTAACTGTAAACTAAGTTCCAAATCTTTATAGCAAGCAATATATGTTGATTGACAATGGATAATATGTATTGATCCCCTACTGAATGCCAAGCGCTGCAATGGACACTGAAGATATAGGAGCAAACAAGACAGACATGGTGGAGCTCACAGTCTAGAAGGGAAAATAGGCATATATAGTTATTTAGAGTCATATTAGGTATTACGAGAATATAGTATGATGGGGTTGGACTTAACCTAGTCTAGGTGGTCAAAAAGATTCATCTAGTTTAAGTAGGGACCTAAAAGATGACTTTGGGCTGGGCACAGTGGCTTATGCCTATAAGCTGAGGTGGGAGGATTGCTTGAGGCCAGGAGTTCAAGGTCTCCATAAAAATGAAAAAGATGGGCTCGGCGCCTGTAGCTCAGTGGCTAGGGCACCAGCTACATACACCGGACCTGGGGGGTTGGAACTCAGTCTGGGCCTGCCAAATGACAATGACAACTACAACAATAAAATAGCCAGACCTTGGGCAGCGCCTGTAGCTCAGTGAGTAGGGCGCCAGCCACATACACCCAGGCTGGTGGGTTCGAACCTGGCCTGGGTCAGCTAAACAGCAATGACAACTGCAACAAAAAATAGCCGGGTGTTGTGGTGGGCACCTGTAGTCCCAGCTACTTGGGAGGCTGAGGCAAGAGAATTGCTTAAGCCCAAGAGTTGGAGGTTGCTGTGAGCTGTGACACCACAGCACTCAACCCAGGGTGACATAGTGAGACTCTGTCTCAAAAAAAGAAAAAAAAAATGAAAAAGATGATTTGGAATTGGCCAGGAAGGAGGGAAAAAGAATATTTCAGAGACCTGGAATACCAAGTGCAAAAACTCGAAGTTAGGAAAGAATTCAAGGCATGTGAAGAATTAAAAATAAAAACAGTGAGAACCTTTCGATTCAAGATAACTGAGATCTTCTCAAAACCACTCTCTTAAAAACAAGAAGTAGGAAAAAATACCCACTCAGAAATATCCATTTTATCTTCATTTGAACTGGGAGTCAGCCCCAAACTACAATGCATGGAAATGGGTAATGTATGGAAATTGTTAAAGGACTTAGCAGATCCAACCAAGGTCAAACCTAAGCATTTGGTAGAGAAACTAAGAAGCAAGGCTAGTTACCCTGAAAAACTCTGGAGAGATTCAGGTATCAAAAGCAGGTAAGGTGCAGAGGAAAGTTAAATGAGGATGGGAGAAATGTAGGGGTTCAAAAGGGAGATTTATTTGAAAATCTGTTTAAAATGAGGTCAGATCCCCAAAACCCTACCCCAACTAATGTAATCAAAGCTATTACTTTTACCTCAAAAGGAAACAGAAAATTTCACCACTGTGGAGAGTAAACTAAAGGAGTTCTAGACAGGACACCTGCCACAAATCAGAATGGGAGTCAAACATATTACAACAGGGAGGAATTAACTGAAAGTGAGAAACCAGTCCTCTTCTGCTCAGAGGACTTTACAGGCACGTTCTACTCTGAACTAGGAAAAAACAGATTGTTAGAGAAATGATGCTGGAAAGAGCCACAGACACTGACATTTGAGGGGTCCTCATACAAAAAAGCTATAGTGATCCTTCAACTGACAAGACTCATATACTCAGAGCCTCCAATCAACTTTTATTACTTTATTCTTAAAATATGAATGGATAGGGCAGTGCCTGTGGCTCAGTGGGTTGGGCGCCGGCCCTAGGGTAGGTTCAAACCCGGACTGGCCAAACTGCAACAAAAAAATAGCCGGGCATTGTGGTGGGCGCCTGTAGTCCCAGCTGCTCAGGAGGCTGAGGCAAGAGAATCGTCTAAGCCCAGGAGTTGGAGGTTGTGAGCTGTGACTCCACAGCACTCTACCAAGGATGATAAAGTGAGACTCTGTCTCTACAAAAAAAAAAATAGCCAGGCTTTTTGGCGGGTGCCTGTAGTCCTAGCTACTTGGGAGGCTGAGGCAAGAAAATTGCCTAAAGCCCAAGAGCTAGAGGTTACTGTGAACTGTGACGCCACAGCACTCTACTGAGGGCGACAAAGTGAGACTCTGTCTCTAAAAAAAAAAAAAAATGAATGGAAAAAAATCAACAGATACCAGAGGAAGTCTTCAATATGAAAAAAATTAAAAATCTCCAACATGTAGAATCAGTGGGAAAAAAATCATAGAAGTCTGAGACAATGAAGGGAGCATAAAAATACTTCAGTGAAATTATAATATCAGAGAAATAGCTTGGTGCGATGGCTGCAATCCTAACACTCTGCGAGGCCGAGGCAGGTGGATTGCCTGAGCTCACAGGTTCGAGATCAGCCTGAGCCAGAGCGAGAACCCATCTCTAAAAATACCTGGGCATTGTGGCAGGCGCCTATAGTACCAGCTACTTGGGAAGCTGAGGTAGGAGGATGGCTTGTGCCCAGGAGTTATATGCTGCAGTGAGCTAATTTTTTTTTTTTTCTTGTAGAGACAGAGTCTCACTTTATCACCCTCGGTAGAGTGCCATGGCGTCACACAGCTCACAGCAACTGCCAACTCCTGGGCTTAGGCAATTCTCTTGCTTCAGCCTCCCGAGTAGCTGAGACTACAGGCGCCCGCCACAACGTCCGGCTACTTTTCTGTTTTGCAGTTCAGTCAGGGCCAGGTTTGAACCCACCACCCTCGGTATATGAGGCCAGTGCCCTACTCACTGAGCCACAGGCGCCACCCCAGTGAGCTAATTTTTAAATTTTTTGTACAAACAGGATTTAGCTAAGTTATCCAGGCAGATATTGAACTCCTGGCTTCAAGCAATCCTCCTGCCTCAGCTTCCCAGAATGCTGGGATTATGGGTTTGAGCCACTACACCTGCCCATCCTCATTTTTAGATAAAAATAAATGAGACCACAGAGGCAATGATTGACATAAAGGTGGGAAGAGTGATATCAGATGTCAGATCTCCTTAATTCCTATTCAGCTTTTTCTCACCTAGAACCTCCTCAAAGTATTTATTTATTTATTTAGACAACTGAGTCTTACTTTGCCATGCTCCATAGAGAGCCATGGTGTCATAGCTCGCAGCAACCTCAAATTCTTGGGCTTAAGAGATTCTTTTGCCTCAGCCTCCCAAGTAGCTGGTACTACAGGCGCGTGCCACAACACCCAGCTATTTTTAGAGATGAGTTCTGGCTCAGGCTTGTCTCAAACTCATGAGCTCAGGCAATCCACCCACCTTGGCCTCCCAGAGTGCAAAATAAACTTAAATTTAACTTAATCTCTGTAGTACAGAGATTCTAAACAAGAAGAACTTTCTGAAATTGCTCTTGTTAACTTGTTCACATTCTGCTGTCTTGTGGTCTATTAAAAACCAAAGAGAAGCTGAGGAAGGAATGAGCTTGCTATTCCTAATAATTCCCTCCAGATTCAGCCTGGATGTTGATATTATGTGTGTGTGTGTGCTGTGTACCATCAAAAATATGACACATTTGGTAGAAAACCAAATAACCCCTTAAGAAGTGATGTTGAATTCTCTTTAAAATAATAACTTTATTATTATCTTAATTGTAAATTGTTATTGTAAAATGTTTTTATTCATAATACGTAACAAGGCTCGGTGCCTGTGGCTTAAGCAGCTAAGGCGCTAGCCACATACACCTGAGCTGGTGGGTTTGAATCCAGCCCGGGCCCGTTAAACAATGATGGCTGCAACCAAAAAATGGGTAGGCATTGTGGCAGGCACTGGTAGTCCCAGCTATTTGGGAGGCAGAGGCAGGAGAATTGCTTGAGCCTAGGAGTTAGAGGTTGCCGTGAGCTTTGATGCCACAGTACTCTACCCAGGGCACCTGCTTGAGGCTCTGTCTCAAAAAAAAAAAAAGAAAGAAAGAAACTGGTATATTGGGTTATACAAACAATTTAAGATTGATATTTAGGAGGGCAATTTTATCTCACAAAAATGTCTTGTGGTGTTCCTTTTAGAGATAATATTAGTTTGGGCGATATTAGTTTGGATGGGTTGATCTTAATACTAATAGTACCTTAGATTTCTCTAGTGTTTTTGAGGTTATAAATTACTTTTACCTCTGGGCGGTGCCTGTGGCTCATCAAGTAGGGCGCTGGCCCCATATATTGAAGGTGGTGGGTTCAAACCTGGCCTCAGCTGAATTGCAAAACAGAAAAAGAGCCGGGCATGGTGGTGGGCACCTGTAGCCCCAGCTACTCGGGAGGCTGTGGCAAGAGAATCGCCTAAGCCCTGGAGTTGGAGGTTGCTGTGAGCTGTGTGACGCCATGGCACTCTACCGAGGGTGATAAAGTGAGACTCTGTGTCTACCAAAAAAAAAAAATTACTTTTACCTATATTTTGATTATTTTTCCTTCTTCATAAGAATCTCATGGCAAAGGTAGGTCAGTGATCATCTTACAGATTGGGAAACCTAAACCGTGTGACTGGTTCAGTCAGTAAGTGGTATGATGAATGACCACAAACAGCGGTCATTTGACGCTTCGTCAGTATTTTTTTCACTACATCATACTGCCTTATGACTATATCACTTTATGTTGTTATGCTTCCTCTTTCACATACTTTACAATTCATAAACACTGACTTGGTTCCAAGTAGGTATTACAAATTCCAAGTAAGCAAGGAAAAAGCTTTGTTTGGGCTTTTGGTTAACAAGCAGAAGAAATCTTTCTGAATTATCATAGTTCGCATTATTTATCTTATTGTTTATTTGTTTTTCATTATGAAATTTCTCAACTTGGAGATCAGAGGCCATAATGCATGCTTTGATAAACACATTTTGCATATTTCTGGTTAATGAAATTTTGGGAAAGAGGTATAATTTGAGGAAGGTAAAAGAATCTCATGGTTTTCTGTGGTGTCTCTATGGATGATCAGAACCTATTTTGTAAGCCTGAAGTTCACTAGTTCAAATGCTACAGAATGTATATTTTAGGTTTTTTTTTTTCCGTTTCAAATGCTGTTTGTTTAAAACTCATATAAAGTTAAAAACAAAGCAAACTTCCCAGTATTCTTAGTATTGGGTTCAAGAATGAGACTTCCTATGTTCATAAACAAGAAGCAATGTGAGTTGTCAGGGCTGGTACATGGGATAGAAGGTCAGAGTCTGTTTGTAAACTGGTAATAGGAGTAATAAGAGATAAACATTATCAGTTTACACTCAGCCTCTGCTGAGACCCAGGGTAACACAAGTCTACATTTTCTCACTCCCCCATTCTGACACCCCATAGGACTTTTATTTACAGAGGTGCATTTGATTATTGACTCTCAAACTTAGTATTCTGTGTACTTTTAAAAAGTCATACTGTTCTGAGATGAACTGTCCTGGGCATGTGGGTGAGAAAGGAGGCAGCTCATGCCCTCATCACATTGCAATAGGAAATGTTTATAGATTCCTCTCCTGGCTATCACTGGACACTAGTGTCCCTATCCTTTGCCATTGCTGTTTACTTTTCCTCAAAATATGCTCTGCTACTACCTTTAAAAAAAAAGTCTGAATAAAAATTCCAAAATTGTATTACAATGTGGCATATCCTTCAAATAATGTTTTTTTCTTAAAGCATTTATTTTTCTCTTAGAATAATCTAACCTTAAAATTGTACCAGAAAAAACAAATGAATACATTTGCAACTAGCTTGGTGTTGAGAAATATAGTTTACCTATTAAATAGAACTGACCTCTGCTTTCAAATGTTTTATTTTAAAATCTTTTTATTGTAAAATAAAATGTAGAAACAGAAAACCACACAAAGAAATATTTGCCTTAAGGAATTATTTTTAGGCTGACACCCTGTACCCACTACCAGCTCAAGAAACAACTTCACTACCCATCTTAGAAGTCCCTTCCATGTGTCCATGTATTCCTTCTCAATGATAACTACTCTCCCCCCAGAAGTAACCACTATCCTGAGTTATGGTAATCACTTTTATTTCCTTTTTACTTTAATGATCTTATAACCCAAATGTGTGCCCCTACACAGTATCATCTTCCCCACCACACACACACTTTTTTTTTTTTTTAGAGACAGAGTCTCACTGTCGCCCTCAGTAGAGTGTTATGGCGTTGCAGCTCACAGCAACCTCCAACTCCTGGGCTTAGGTGATTCTCTTGCCTCAGCCTCCCAAGTAGCTGGAACTATAGGTGCCCGCCAAAATGCCCGGCTATTTTTTTGTTGCAGTTTGGCCAGGGCCGAGTTCGAACCCACTACCCTCAGTATATGGGCCACCCCCCCTTTTTAAAAAATTGATGTATCTTTTAATGTGTTTGTTTGTTTGTTTTGCTTTTTTTGTTTAGCAGGCCCTGGCTGGGTCCAGAACCTGCCATCCCCGGTGCACAGGTCCAGTGCTCTAACCATTTAGCTACTGGCACCCAGCCTAATTTTTTCTTTTTCTTTTTTTGTTTTTTTTTGCAGTTTTTGGATGGAGCTGGGTTTGAACCCACCACCTCCGGCATATGGGGCCTGTGCCCTACTCCTTTGAGCCACAGGCACTGCCCAAATGACTGGGGTTTTTTTGTTTGTTTGTTTTTGAGACATTTTCACTTTGTCACCCCTAGTAGAGTGATGTGGCATCATAGCTCACAGCAACCTCCAACTCTTGGGCTTAAATGATTCTCTTGCCTCAGCCTCCCAAGTAGCTGGGACTACAGGCGCCCGCCACAACGCCTGGCCATTTTTTGGTTGCAGCTGTCATTGTTGTTTGGCGGGCCCGGGCTGGATTCGAACCAGCCAGCTCAGGTGTACGTGGCTGGTGCCTTAGCCCGTTGAGCCATAGGCGCTGAGCCAACACAGTATGGATTTTGCTGACAGGCTCAATGTCTTTTTCTGTAAAATAGGGATAATAACTGTCCCCCAGAATTAAATGGGATAATGTTTATGAATGAGCAGAGACGATTGGAAGGCACCCACAAAGGCCATGAGCCAATACATCTCTTGACCTTTTAGTAACACCCCAGTGCTTCTGTTGTTCTGGTGATATGGTTGGGGTGCAGAGAAGCCTAGTAACCTGCCCACACTTACGCAACCAGCTGATGGTAGGGCAAGGGGGCCCCAAAGGGGACTCAAAGGAAATGTGAGTTCAAGCAGACCCAGCTTGAATTTCATTTTTCTAGGACCTTGGATTTCTGCTCTTTGAGCCTCAGTTTCTTCATTTGCAAAAACAGGCCAGGAAGCCAGACCTGCAAGGTGCTGAAAGGAGCTAAGGTGGGAAGAACTCCGTCAGGGTACCTGTCACAGAATCTCCCATCCCCTTTGCTGTCTGCTCTCCAGTCCTAAAACCTCTGTCCCCACATGGGCTCAGCTTCCTTCCCTGCTGAGTGGGGATGACGCTTGCAGCCCTTGTGGTGACAAACCTGGATCCTGGGTCTGCCCTGAGCCCACCCTCAGGATGGCAGAACAGGGTGGGTGGCAGGAAGCTGAGCACACTCTGTTCTCAGGGCAGCTTGGGCCGGCAGCTGTGACCTTCTTGGGCTGCAGGAAACAATCAGCTATTCTTCCTCCTTCCCCCACTGTTTCGTTGCTCACCCCCCCTGGGCAAAGGGGCCCGGAGGGAAATGCTCCAATTCCCAGCAGTGCCCAGCCCGGCAGTATGACCCAAATGTATGGTTTCTAGGCACTGGCCTTGGCTCCAACAAGCCTAAGCCTAAGTCACTGTCCATAGCAGAGCTGACGACAGTCTGATTTCTACCCAGGTTCAGCGCCATTTATTCACTCACCACAGCGTGATCAGGCCTACAAATAATAATAACAATAATAATGATACAACAACAGCAACGATAATTGCCCACATTTGTATAGCACCTACTCTAAGCCTGCCGTGGCATACAAAGCAGGTGCTGTCATTGTCCCCATTTTACAGGTAAGGAAACCGAGCACTGAGAGTTTATGTAATTCACCCAAAGTTACATAGCTAGTCAGCAGTGAGCTGGGATTTGAATAGAGATTTGCCTGTTAAAAATTGGACTCTGCAGGGAGGTGCCCGTAGCTCAGTGGGTAGGAAGCTGGCCACATACACCGAGGCTGGCAGGTTCGAATCCAGCCTGGGCCAGCTAAAACAACAACAACTACAACAAAAAAATAGCTGGAGGTTGTGGCGCTCCTCTGTCTAGACTTCCCAGCGGCGCCTGTAGTCCCAGCTACGTGGGAGGCTGAGGCAAGAGAATCGCTTAAGCCCAAGAATCTGAGGTTGCTGTGAGCTATGATGCTATGGCACTTTACCCAGGGCAACAGCTTGAGACTCTGTCTCAAAACAAACAAAAACAATTTTTGACTCTGCAAAAGAGGAATTCAATCCAGTTGCTGACGACCACATATGCCAAGTGTCAGGCAAGCTGCTTTCAATATATTGAAAATATATTACTGCCTCCAAATATCAACTTTATTGTCCTATTTGCATTTGAAGAAACAGAGGCTCAGAGAGTAGAGCAATGTGCCCAAGCACACATAGCTGAGTCCGCCTGATTCTAAAACCATGCTTTTTTTACTCTTCCAAGCTGAGAATCAAATCACATCACTAGAACTCAAGAGAGAAAGTGAGTCTGGGCACGGTGGCTCATGCCTCTAATCCCAGCACTGTGGGAGGCTGAGGCAGGAGGATCACCGGAGGCCAGGAGTTTAAAATTGCAGCGAGCAATGACACCCCTGCACTCTACCGTGGGTGAAAGAAAGGTGATAGGAGGGAAAACCTTCTAAAACCTTCCTTGGTAAACAACCATGGGTGGGTGGCTTTTAATCTTGGCAAACCAACCGCTCATATCACAGCAGGCTTCTAAGGATGGCCCGCTCCTGTCTGGACGGTGGCAGGCCTGGTCCCTTTACGTCATTTTATAGCTATGCAGACTGAGGGTCCCAGGTGTCAAGCTACATGTGGTCCCACAGTGAGACCCCAGGCCTCAGGACTGTGCTCCTGAGCTGCCCAGTGGTGAGCGGTAGCGGCTGAGAAGGAAAGACCCCTCCCCACAAGGCAGTGTCATAACAGCCAGGATACTAGTTATTATCTATCTCTTCAATAGACCGTAAGCACTCTGCAGGGGCTGCGTCTGTCCTGGTGACGCAGGACAAGCACAGGGCCAGGCACAGAGTGGACACTCAAGAAACTTTATTGGAAAGGAGGGAGGGGGCTGGGTAGGATTGTGCAGCGAGTCCACAGACCTTAGACTCCAACCCACTCCAGGCCCACTGGGACCCTGTGTGAGTACACTCTAAGAGGAGGAAATTTTTAGAGTATTTGTGGGACATGAGAAGTTTCTGTTGGAGGAGAGGAGACTGTGACCACTTATGCCTAAAGGCTGTCCCACTGCAGGGGCAGAACAACCTTGTGTTTGCCCAGCACAGCAGGAGCACCAGAGATGGACAACTCTGGAGAGACAGTCAGGAAGGACTTCAAAACAGGCGGCGGCCACTGGCTCTCCGAGAACACCAGATCCCTGGCACAGGAGCTGTACCAAGTGAAGGCTGGAAAAGCAATTTCTATACCAAGGAGGAAACTAGGGCTGGCTCTGAGGCCCCCCTTGCTGTGGGATCTGTGTTCACAGGAGGTGGTCTGTGATTCCATGCCATCAAACCTCTCCCATCTCATAGTTCTACCCTGTTCTGACACCATTGTCAAGGACCCTGGGAGTTGTGCAGACTGAACCAGGCACTGTCCTCACACAATCCTTATCACTTTCCACGTAGGGGACATTATCCCATTTGATAGATGGGAAAACTGAGACGTGTCGATAGTCAGTGCTAAGACATCTGGACATGAAAATAGACCTGTCAGACCTTGAAGCTGTTCTGTCTCAGCCAGTCTGATTCTGATCTGTGATCCCACAATTCTCTCTTCCTGGCTTAAAACCAGAGTCCTTCCCCTGGGGGTGAAGCACCTCCCACCCCTACTCGGCCCCCACCCCACCACAGCCCCAGCCCAGCCTTACCACAGTCAGCGCCGTGGTTTCCCAACACTGCCAGCCAACAGCCGCGGTTACTGTAATGGTTCCCGAGAGGGGTTGGCAGTGGATTTTCCCCACGTGGCTCTCAATTTCTTTGAAAACGGGAAGGTAGTTGGGGTCCAAAGGAGGACCACAGGCTGCCCCTCCCCAAATGGCTGTGTTTATCTCACACTCTCGCCACGGCACAGCATTTCAGCTTAATTTTATTTCCTCTTATAAATGGGCACAGCACGGGAAATGTTAAAACGAAGAACAAATAATAAACAACGAAACCAAAAAAACCCAGTTCCTTCTCAAGGCTGGGACAGGTGAGTACCCACAGCGGGGCAGATGCCTTGGTCTCTTTTTCCCATTGTCTTTTTCCTCCACTTTTCCTTATTTAAAGTTTTGGCCATGAACTCAGGACAGGTACAGTTAATAAACAGGTTACAGGAGTGGGAGAGGGTGGGGAAGGCTGGGAGGAAGGAAGGACAGACTCCCACCCATCCCAGGCCGGTTCTTGGAGGGCTCTGTACAGGAGAGGACTCACAGGGTGGGGGTCGGGGGGGGGACACTGTCTTCAGGGGCTCTCTGGAGCCACACTGCCTACGAAAAATATGTACATGCATTCATCACGCTGAGGCTGGACGCACTGAGGTGCCCTAGGGGCACCTGGGATGCTGGGGCCATCAGTCCTCAGATGGCAACACCCGAGGCCCAGTCTGGGCATCTCTAAATCTGTACACAGTTTGTGGGCTTCTATTTACAGGCAGGAGGCCTGAAGAGGCAAGTCCAGGGCTGTGGCTGTCAGGAGAAAAAAATCCAAGAGGATGAGCAAGAGGTCAACCCTGCTCCATGAGGCTAAGATGGGTCTGCTCCCTGCATCCAAGGGCCCCACCTGGAGGCCTGACAGGTGTCTCTGCCAACCCCAGCGGGTCTGCCCAAGCACCCTAAGCCCTGACTTCAGGCCAGCCCAGCCCCTCGCTGCCACCCATACACCTCCAATGATTAAAGGGACAGGCCTTTCAGGCAAGGTCCCTGTCTGGCCCTAGAGACGGAGTCCAGGGTGGGCTCCACCCCCCATTCTTTAGGCCCCAGCTAGCCACGTATTCTCTGGCAGCCAAGGCCCCAGGAAGGCCCTCAAGCCACATAAGCTCCCTCTTAGAATTTGTCATGCTTCCAGAAAATGCCATGACCCACAAGATACTCTCCTCAGGAGCAATGGGGCATGGGCGGACCCATTTGTACAGACCCTGCACTCATCCCGCTGCAGGCAGGGAGCAGGAGAGGGTGTGAGGGCCCTGCACCCACACTGCATTCAGAGAACACCAGCCTGTCCTTTCAGCCTAACTGACTGCTTTGCCCCAGCCAGCCTGGCAGAATGGGATTTGAGCTGGTCAGATAGTTAAATGTCATGAGGATATAGCCTCGATAAAGCCTCAGGTCTAGGGCGCCGTGAACAAGGCCATGGGCCTCTTCTCTCAAATGCTAAGGATACAAATAAGAGAGGCAGTGCCAGGAGGTAATGCCCCAAGCCAGAAGCCAGCCCTGGGGCTGTGAGGAGTCAGGCCTGCTGGGGTCACCCCACCAAGGGCTCTAGCCCTATACAGATGCTGCACCCACTGCTGGGTCTCCAGGCACCTGACCCTCTCCCCTCTGCCTCCGTGGTTTCTCAGCCTCAGCCTGCCCAGGCGTTCTCACCAGAGCTCCTTGTGCCTGTGCTAGGTAGCAGGGTAGGGACGTTGGGACTTTTGGTCTCCTCCTTTCCAGGTTCCCAGCTCTCTGCCGCAGGGATGACTGAGGCCAAGCCACCCCCTGCACATCTCCAGGACCAGGCTCCCCCGCAACTCCCACCCTGGCCTCCATGGTGGGACCAGCTGTCTCCCTCACAAGGCTCTGGGCACTGGTAAGGGGAGCTTTGGGTCTGGAAGATGGAGTATGGCCTAGAAGGACCCCTGGAAAAGATAGCTCCCCAGAACATGCCCTTCGCTGCCTTGACACCCCCACTCCCACCTTGCAGAAGCCCCACTGCCAGGGAATCCTGAAAAGGGAACAGAAATAAAACCTGCCTTCCTGACTAGAACCTGGGCTATAGGCAAGAGGTGGGTGTGGATGCCAGCCAATCACAACTCACACGTTGTCCCTTTGACTCCAAGAGCCCCGCCAAGCATGCCCTCCCCAAAAGGAGATTTGTGGCCCCACGTTTAAAACACCTATGGAAATGGCCCCAGTTGCCAGGGTAACAAAGGAGGAGAAGGCTGTGCCAGTGACATCTCCCCCACTGTCCTGCACAGGCTGCTCTGCTTCCAGCTGTGGGCCCCTCCAGCTGCAGCTGGAACTGCCTGAGTTGTCTGACCAAACGGTGGGTAGCTGTCCTGGGGAGGGCTTTAGGGTGAGGGAGGGGCTGAGGTTGGCCTGGCCAGGCAGAGGGTGCAGAGGGCACGGGCAGAGGGCCCGCCCTCACAGGCACTTTGGGGACTTGTGTCCTGGGAGGAAGAGTCAACCCCCTAGCTCAGAGCAGGGAAGGGACACAGGGACTCTAGGAGCCTGACCATATGCCCCCTTCCCACTGAGAGCCTTTGGTCCTGGGAGACCTAAGCACCCTCCATAGCCTGGGGCCAAATTTCAGGAACCAACCCCTTCTTTCCACAGACTCAGAGAGGCCCCAGGCTCCCAGCTAGGGGAGGGCTGGCTCTGAGCCTCCCCTTTTGTGAGCTATAGAGTGGAGGGGAGCACACAGGGGAGAGGCCAGGCCCACCTAGCACGCACTGCCCTGAGAGGGCTCATGGCCCCACACTTACTCCAGGAAAGGCATGGGCCCAACTGCTTCCCTCCAATGTCGAGAGCAGGGTCCTGTGGGATGCATCCATGTGGGATTGTGTGTGACACGGGACAGGGTTGGTGGCTGTGTGGTTGGTGTGGGTGCCATGGCATGGGACTGAGTGTGATGGGGCAACTCAGGGTGACCCAATATGGGCTGATTGTTTCGGCTTGATTCCACCCTCCCAATGAGCCCGAAAGCGGGAGACAACACGTATGGTCCCAAAATGTGTGTGTACTGGGGCTGGGGGAGAGGCCATGCTGTCACTGTTAGGTGACATGACTAGTGACTTGCGTTGTGGTCAGTGGCCAGGGGTATAAGCAATACACGAGGATAAACATCTTTGGAAGAATGCGTGATACGTCTTGACTGGCTGAGTGTTCAGGATTGTGTATGATTTTGTCATTTCATGCTTTTGTCCATGTATGACTATGACAATGTGACAGGGTGGGCAATGGTGTCTGTGCAGAATGCCCTCAAAGGAGGTACATCAGAGCAGCCCATTCTCAACAGTGGCTGCCCTAGCACTCTCAGGAAGCTGTTTCCTCAGGGGAAGACACAGGAAGAAGTGAAGCCTGGGGCAAGTGTGCACTTGGCGGGAAAGGGAGAATTACCCAACAACCCCAGAGAGGCAGGACAAAACAGGCTGGCAGCAAGGGACACCCTCTCACCCAAGCAGAGAGAGGCCCTGGCGTAGGAGTGAGAGGTTGCAGTGTCTAGATGATTTCAAGGGCTGAGTTTGCCAAAAGTTTGTCCTGGAAACCAGCCTGAGTGCCTTTCTGCCTCCTAAAAGGAGACCTCAGAAAGCCCTATGGGGCCAGGTCGGGGCTCAAGCCCATCTCAAGCCCCATACTTTCTTTCACCAGTCAACCAGGAGCTTCCTTCTTCCTGTGCACCTGACGTGAGACCCTGATGCCCCAGGCTGGTGTGGAGGAGGAGACAAGAGATGAGCTGGTCAGGGCATAGTCTGGGGCAGGGCAGCGCCTCTTCCTTGAGGAAGATCTGTGTGAGGCCGGCGGCCTGGGCAGGGGAGGGAGGGCAGAGAAGAACTGGGGCCAGGCTCTCTCCCGGGCCCAGTCCCAGGCCTGGGCTGGTGGGGCCAGGCTGGGGACTGGACAGAGGGGCAATGTTGAGGCTGCAGGGAGGCACTGTGGCTCCGCTAGGCATAGAACTCCTCCTGCTTGTCAGGCTTCTGGTATGTGACGCTCGCCTGCTTGGGCTCCTCCAGCGTGTAGCTGCCCTCATCCTTCTTCTTCATACGGTAGATGAGCAGCGTGACCAAGAAGGCGGCGAAGAGGGCGCCCACCACCCCGCCCACAATGACAGCTGTGGAAGAAGAAGGCAGATGTCAGGGCCCAGAGGCAGAGTGGGACCAGGGCAGACGACCCTGGGGCTTGGGGACGAGGGGAAAGAGCTGACTGGGAGTCCTGAAACTGAGTGGGAGTCGATCCCACCACCACCAGCACTGGCTACCATAAACAGGCCCTGACTGGCTCCATGCTAATTACCTAACATGCTCTAACTCAGTGGTTCTCAACCTACCTAATGCTGTAACCCTTTAATACAGTTTCTGTGGGTCGCGACCCACAGGTTGAGAACCGCTGCTCTAACTCATTGAAACCTCACATCAGCCCTATGAGGGAGGTGATGGTCTTCATCAAACTCAAGATGCCAGCAGTTGTAAGATGCTCCAGTATTTTATAATCACTAGAAAAGGAAAAACTCTAGCAACTAAACCATGACATGTCCCAATTACAGAAGAGTTAACATAGGGACAGATGTGCAGCTTAGAACTGATTAAGGGCAGCTGAAGAGGAGAAAGCCTGGAGAGGTGAAGCTCCTTGCCTGAGGTCACACTGTTCCTAAGTGGGGAACCAGGATTTGGACCAAGAGTCCAGAGCCTCTTTAGGAGATATGGCCAGGGCAGACCCACAGGGGCTGGGGTCAAGAGTGGGGAGGTCAAGCTTAAGGATGGGTGAGAGATTAGTATCCAGGAAGTACAGTCCTGGAGGTCAGCTGGCATGGCCCAGGAAGTCAGGAATCAAAGTCAGAGCCCAAAGAGGGGTCAGAGGAGACAGATAAAAGTGCCAGAGATGATGATGAAGCAGGGTCACACTTTGGGAAGAGAAAAGGGCAGGGGAGGAATCAGTGGGCAGAAGGAGGTCAAGTCCCCAGCTGCCCTCTCCTAGCCAGCTCCTAGGAAAACCATGCCCTGACCCCCACTCTGGGTTACCAGAGGTGAACTGAGGCTCAGTCAGATCCCCAACAGTGGGGTCCCCAACCCCCCTCTGGCCCAGACCCAGGCCTTACCTACAAGCACCTCCTTCCGCTCCAGGATGCTCTTCTGAGGCAGCTGAGCAGCTGAGCTGCCTGAATCGATGGCATTGTCCAGGAGGCCAGGGCCTGGCCGCGCACCCTTGGGCAGTGTCCCTGGTGGAGGTGACGGCTTGGCTGCAGCCCCTCCTACAGCCACCACCTCATTGGCTGTGTCTGGCTGTGTGGTCTCTTCCTCTGGCAGCTCAAAGTCTCCACTGGGCCCCCCGCTCACCGGCACCTCTGGCTCATCCCGGATTGTGGTCAGGAAGGACTCTGGAGTTGGGGTCTGCAAAGAGAGTGTCATGAGCTCGGGAATCAGGGCCCAGTACCCCCTGGCTCAGGCCAGCAGCACATATCCACTACCACCATCTCACTGCCACAGGGGCGCTAACACTTCCTAAGCACTCACTCACTACATGCCAGGCACTGTGCTAAGCATCATCCCCATGAAGTAAGTATACTGCCCCCAAATGCCTCAGAAGTTAGGTGACCTCCCAAAGACACATGCTAGTCAGTGGCAGAAGTAGAACTAAAATCTAGACCCATCTGACTCCAGAGTCTGTGTGTCTAACCACTCTACACACTGCCTCTGTTCTTACTCTGGCCACAGCCTGTCCCATCATGTTCTCCCCCACGCCACCCCCCAGCTGCCTTAGTAAAAATCCTCAGGGAATCCTATCAGAGGGAAGCTGGGTGCAGCTGGTATGTACTTGGGCCTGGCCCAGATCTCATGCTTGAAGCAGAGATGAGTCCCGGGGCCTGGAGACCAGTCCAAGGGCACTCACAGAGTGTGATGTGCCTATTCTGTTCCACAGGGGCAGGTGTCCCGGGAACCACCTGTGAGTGCAAATCCCAATTGCACTAGTGCCTGTGGAGCTGTGGGAGCCCTCAGGGTAGGGGAGGATGTGTGGCTACTCCACAGGTGGACGTAGAAAGGATAGGCCTGAGTTCCAGCTGAGAAGACACTGCACCCAAGACCTGGGCTCCCTACCCTGTCATCGTCTCCTCCTCCTGCTTGGTCAAGTGACAACACCAGGCTGCCCCACCTGCTGGAAGAGCTGAGGGAAGGGCCCATGTCCTGCCAGCTGGCTGGAGAGTCAGAGGGACTGACACTGTCCCACAGGCAGCTCTGCATGCTAAGCGCCTCCCCCATGAGACCAGCTGCAAGTGGCTCTGGTCCCCCAGTCAATGTTGCCCTCCCTCTCCTCCTGGCCCGGTGCACCCAGCAGGGGCCAGACTACTGCTCCCATTCCTGAGACCCAGCCATCCGGGGCACTGCTGACATCTTCATCCTCTTCTCTTCAATCCTGTTCACGACATCCTAAACACACACACACGCACATATGCCCTGGCCCTGCAAGAACACCCCGGCCTCTGTTGCCAGCAGCCCAGGTTCAAATCCTGACAGCCATCATTGTTGCGAAGCCCCTGAGCCACAGTGTCTAGGCTCATGTGAGAGCCAGAGATGACATGAGTAGAACTCTGGGTGCGGAGCAGCACCCAGGCAGCACCCCACAGGTGAATCGAAGAATTCTTCCCATAGACCCCACTCTCACTCACCCTCAGACCAATGATAATAACCACCACGATGATGACAATGACAACAATAACAATCGCTGAGCATTTGGACTGTTCGCTCTTGCCAGGCACTGTTCTAAGCACTTGGGGTATGTCAGGAAATATAATTCTCACAACACTGTGATACACATCCTTTCATTTTCCCCTTTTCATAGGTAATGAAATGGAGGCATAGAAAGGATCAGTGGCTGGCCTGAAGTCACACAGCTAGGAAGTGGCAGCAGAACGATTCAAATCCAGCCATGGGCTTCTGAGTCCATGCTCTTAACAAGAACATGCATGCCCAGGCCCCTCCCCCAACACCCACTCTCACCCAATTCCTTCCCCATGATACCCAATCCTGACATTAACATCCAACCACCCTAACCTTGGCTTTCTGTCCCTCTTCCCTTTCCATCTATCTCAATCTCTGTCCCCATCCTGTGACTTACCACCCAGCTTTGGTCCTCTGGCGGCATTCCCTCTTGCCCCCACCCGTATCTGGCTTATCCCTAGAACCTCCTGGTCCTCACCTCAGGCCGGCTCCATCCCCTACCCCAGCCATGTTCCTCTTCTGCCTTCCCTTCCTGCCCTCTCCCCACACCCTCACCTGAGCCACCTCTGTGGGTCCAGGGGCAGTGGTTCCCAAGGGCAGAGTGCTCCTCTCTGGGGCATCAGGCTCCTGGGTGGCAGTGGGCCTGGGAAGGGCTCTTGGCCGGGAGGTAGCTGTGCTGACCAGCCTGGGTGTGGAAGCCTCGGTGTCCAAGACATCCACCGTGGTGGGAGGGGAGAGCACCCCAGGGATTGTGGCCCGGGCTGTGGCTGCCGTGGTCAGTGGAAGAGGCAGAAACCTCTTTATGCCGGTGGTCCTTATGACGGCAGTGGTAGCTGTGGAAGGGGGTATCGCAGGGGTGCTGGGGATGGCAGCAGCCACTGTAGCAGGCACTGTGGCCACAGTAGGGGCGCCGGTGGTGGTGGCCGCTGTGGTCGTGGCTCCTGTGGTCATGGCAGTAGTGGTGGCCATGGTGGTGGCCATGGTAGTAGCTCTCTGGCTGGACTCTTCTGGGACATCTGTCACCACCAGGGGGTTGGTGGCTGGCTCCGGGGTGGGTCGTTCAGAGGGGAGCTCTTCAAATGGAGTGCCCACAGGCTGGATGTCCATAGTAGGCAGCACGGCAGGCGTAGTGGACACTGCCAGGGCCGCATCTGGGCTGAACCGCATGGCTGTCTCAATGCCGGACTCCTGCTCGAAGTCTGAGGGGGTGGGGAAGAGGGAGAGAGCTAGGGAGCTGGGTGGTTGTGAGGGGCAGGAGGATCCCAGGTAAGCAACGGCCTTAAGACTGGGGGCTCCCAACCCCCTCTCTTTGCCCAACTTTCCCAGGAACAGGTAAGGTGTTGCAGCTGGGCAAGCGAGCTGCGGGTACCGTACCGGGTGGGACTCCACTTCCTACAGACCGTCCGGGATGCGCCTGGGGTTGGTGAATGCTACCCCGCCCTTGGCCTCAGCTGATTGGACCGGAGAAGACCAGCTGACCCATGCTGGGCCAATCAAACGGCCTCAGCTGGGGATGTGCCTCTGCCAGTCACAGGTGGCTGCTAAATCCAGCAGGTTACTAAGGGGTGTCTGGCAGAGGCCGGATGGCAGAGTCCTCAGGGCTACAGGCAGCCAAGCAGTACCCACAAGAAAAAGGACCCTGGGCAGCTGGGGGTCCCAGGCTGTGGCTGCCCAGGCCTGTTTCCATCCCTGGGATGTCCTGCCCTTCTTGTTCTTGGGGTCCCCGAGACGCCCCTACCTAACTACCACAGAACCCCACCCTCCTGCCCCACACTGCCTCACTGAAGTGAGCCTCAGGGCTCCTCAAAGCTGCATGCAGGCGAGGGGCAGGTACTTACAGCCCGACCCCGAACCCGAGTATAGGTCGTCCAGCTCATCATCAGGAAAGGCGTCGTCGTCCCCGGAGCCCTCAAGGTCCACAGGCCTCTCGAAGTTCTCGCTGAGCCAGCGCTGAGCCTATGGAAGGTAGAGGCCCAGGGATCAGCCCCAGGACAGCAGCCCGGACTCATCCAGAGGAAGAACAAACGGGCCAGGGGCCACAAACGGCCATGTGCCTGCCCAATGACCACTGCCCACCCACTCTAGGGAACCTGACAGGGTCACCTGACAGTGCTCCTTGGCACTACCCTGGCTACACCTTCAACCCTGGTTTCAGAATGACAGGCACCACTAGGGACCCCTGGTTGCTCCTTCAGCCTCTCATTGAAACCACTGAGTGGCAGAACCAAGTTTAGAACCTGCCAGAGTGCTGGATTTCAGTCCTGGCTTTGCCACTTACTAAATGTGGGACCTAGAACAAATTAATCTTTTTTTTTTTTTTTTTTGAGACAGTCTCACTATGTTGCCCTTGGTAGAGTGCCGTGGCATCAGCAACCTCAAATTCTTGGGCTTTAGTGATTCTCTTGCCTCAGTCTTCCGAGTAGCTGGGACTACAGGCGCCTGCCAGCTATTTGTGGTTGCAGTTGTCATTGTTCAGCAGGCCCGGGCCAGGCTCAAACCTGCCACCCTTGGTGTATGTGGCTGGCACTCTTGCTCGCTGAACCACAAGTTAATCTCTTCGTGCCTCAGTTTACTCATTTGTAAAACAAGTGAACAGCTCCTCCTTGGGCTGTGAGTATCCAGTGTGCAAGTTCACATGCAGTAATGATCACACCCTGGTATGCAGCAGGTGCTCAGCCCTTGCTGCCACTCTCCAGGTGGCCAGCATCATCGCACCACTCACAAGTGCCTTTCATAGGCAAGATCCCACTGAGTCCTCAAGACAGATGTCAAGGAGAAGGATGTGCAAGTCATCAGCCCATTCCACAGATGAGAGAAATGAGGCCCACTTGCCCCAGGTCACCAGAGAGCAGGTGATGTGATGAGATCCAACCTCTGCTTAGGATCTGAAGTCTCCCACTTTAAATTCCCAAAGGCAGAACAATTAATACTACCAGATAGACATGAGTGTTGGGGTGAGGGTTGGGGGTGTGGGGCTTGGGGAGAAGTGCCTAGTACAGGGGAGGAAGAAGGCAGTGGAGGTGCAAGTAAAATAAGAAGTCAGTCCCCACCCCCTACCTATCCCAAAATATCTCAAAGCCCAGAGTCAATCAGAGTTTGTATTCTACTTCCACTGATGCTGTGAGGGTCTCCAGGGGGATAGGAAGGGGGAGAGGGGCTTTTCCAAGGGTCCAGCTCACTAAGCCCAAGACTCCTCCCAGAGCTGGAACCTAGGAAGGCAGGGAGCTGGGCTCTCAGGTCTGACTGTGCCCTCAACTCCTACAACCCTAGGGTTGGAGCCAACACCAAGGACCTCAAAGGGAAGAGTGCACACCCCCAAAGAGGGGTGGGATTAGCCCTGCTCCCAGGCCACACCTTCAACCCTGGCTTCAGACTGAGTCCAGCCACACTCTATGCCTCCTTGAGAGCTTTCAGGAGGAGGTGAGATATGAAGAACATAGCTTTGGGGTTTAAACAATTGAAATCAAGAGAAAAGTGCCTCTCAGGCAGAGGGAATGGAATAAGCAAGGTCTCCAAGGTGGGGAGGAGCAGCCTGTACTCTTGGAACTGGCCCTGCCTGATCTCCAGCCTCACCCAGCCTGCCTTGCTCCCTCCAGCACCCTAGCCTCTTTCTGTTCCTGGAACACACCCGGTCTCCTGCCTTTTTAACTCATGCAGTTCGCTCTGCTTAGAACACTTTTCCTTCCATCCCCTTGTCCTCCAACTTAGTGGCTAACTCCCATTCTCATGTCACTTCTCTTGAGAAGTCCTCTATGAATTTTGTGTCCCTTGCTCCTAATTTCCAACATCCATCACCACTTATGAACTGTGTTTTCTTGGGTGTGACTTGTTCAATGGCTGTAACCATCCTTAATAAAGACAGGACAGTGTCCAGCATCCAGCAAGGTGCCTGGCACATATTAGGTATTCAGGAAACATCTGTTAAAGATGTTAATGAACACAGGGCCGGGGTAAGGTGGGGGCAGGCTGGAGTCAAGGGTGGGAGGTTGGCTGAGGTCCCATCACAGAAGGCTTCAGTATCTGGGGGATGATTTCCTCTTGGAAATTGGTCATTTTTCATCCTGACTCATATGAGAATATCACAAAAATGCACCTCAGTGGTTCAGTAGGTCTCAGTACCTGCCATGTCTGACTGGCAGTGGGGAGCCCTGGGAGGTGTGTGAGCGTGAGAGGTGCTGGATCAGCACTGCACTTTGGGCTTAGCATCTCACACCCTTGCCACTGACACACCCCACCCCATCCCTGGAGTTCATGGAGAGGCAGAGAGGGGATCTCAATCCTGGCTTCCCACCACCAGCCTCAAGCACCTGCTCCAAAGCCCTACCCAGCTCAGCCAGGGCAGGGAGCCAGGAGATGCCCCCCTCACCAAACATACACACTGTCTCGAAGTAATGAATTAATCAGTATTTACTTTCTACCAGTGAGTCATGGAGTGGAACAATTAGTGTAATTGCCCCCGTGACTAATTGCTGGGTCTTCCTCCTTTTTAGACATTCCCCGAGCACAGAGCAGTTATGGTCCGACTTTCCTCAGCTCCCATCTCTGCCCAAAATTCCCAGGACACAGGCTACAGAGGCTAGTGGAGTAAGGAGCTTTCTACACTCCACCCTCAGATAGCCAAATCCCTTGGGGACTTTCTGCTTCTGTCACCTCCAGTTCCTTGGCAAGCAGCCTGAAGTCTCACAGCAGAATGGGCACTGAGCAGGGACCACAGCTCAGGCTCCTGCTTCCAGGCTAAAGCTGGGGGTACAGGGGGGCATTCTAAGAGGTCTGTAGTCCATGGGACCCCCAAACTGGGGTAAACACGGGAGCCAAAATAGGAAGTCCTCAAGATCCCTCAGCAATCAGTGCCATGCCCCAGCCCCCGAATCCCTGCTCCCAGAAAAGCCTGCACACATCCAAAGACCCTTTCCCAAAGCTCAACAGACCTTTGAAAGACACACCCAGAGACAGAGAGAAAACGTGCACAGCCACACCCTGACACACACTCACCTAAAGGCAGCCACAGAGAGGCACAGGGTGTTGGCTTGCCTTTGGGGACAAATAGGCACATGCATGGGAGGGAAGAGGGCTGCTGTGCCCCTCTGAGACTCAGAGACAAGCACTGAGCCTCCTGTGACTCCACCAGACTCCACTCAGGTAGCTCTCACCTAGATACTATTCTTCCCTAGCTCAGTAGCCATCGACATGACAACTGTTACCATGACAACCATCTTCTCCATGCTGAGGACCAGGAACTCCAGCTCCCCACAGAGACAGGGGTGCAGGAGAGGGGGAGATCATGGAGGAACAGAGAGGGTGGCAGGGAGGGGAAGGCAGAGCCAGGGATGGAGAGGCAAAGGATGGGGGAGGCAGAGGAGAGAGGGAGGCCAAGGGGCAGAGGGTCGGCTGGGCGTATGAGAGAGAGAGGCCAAAGTAGGAGGTGGAAGGAGATTCGTGCCCCTCTTAATTTAGTCTTATGCTGATCAGATGAAGCTGGGGAAGGGGTCGCCTCAGTGATTTTCCAAACCTGTGTTCAAGAGAACATTCTTTCAAGCAGTAAGCAGTCCCCAGATGGGGTGGCCAGGCAGGGGAGGGTGCCCATAACCCAGTCACCCTGAGCTCTCCGAGGGAAGCTCAGCTGGAACTTAGTGTGGGGACACCTGAGACCTGTGGGGGCAGGGGCTGGGGCTCATTGAGGGCCTGGGGTCCTCTCAGGAATGCTATGGTGGTGCTGGCAGCTGCATCTTCTAGGGGGGTTTGGGGGGCCTGAAGAGGGGGGATGACAAACTGTCTGTGACCCCCCAAATGACCCCTGCATTTGCATAATCCATGCATAATGAGCATAATTATCTATGCCATTCCCTTAAAAGAGAACTGAATCCAAAATCCCCAGGACCCTGCTGGCCTCTCCCTGCCACACACGGCACCCTCCAGGCAAATATGCCTCACAGGAGGCATCCATACCCCCCCACTCACACACATAGGGACAGACAGAATTGCCCAACACCTGAACGTATGTTCTGCACACCCAAGTGCACACACACACTTCCACACAAGACCCACAGCAACCTACAGGCAAACAGCCTGACATAACAAGTGTGCACACACTCCCCTAGGATACTCACAGACACACATACCCCTCGCCTCACCTCACATACCCCAGGTTGCCCCAGGCAAACTTCAGAGTCTCATGACCACACACCCCGCTTAAGGCCCCCACCAACCCATCCCCACATACACATACATTGCCTAAACCACACATTGCTCCTACAGGTAGCCCTTGGCAGGTGCACCCCGACTCTGACGTGAGCCTCACAACTCAGGTACAACCTTTCCTCATGTGCGCAGGCCCCACAAAGCCCCACATCCCATGAGCTCTCCCACTGCAGGGGCACCAAACCCTCCTCTTCCTGCCAATCTCAGGAGTGGGTACCCCACAGAGGCTCCCCCAACTACCTGGTGACCATCGGAGGACTGGGGCCCCAGGAGAGCTGCTGAGGGTTCCCACAGAGGGCATGCCCCAAACGAGGAGCTGGAAGCCCATGACCTGCACTGCCTCCTTCAATCCTCACAACCTCCCCGGTTTTCTCATCCCCATTCCACAGACGCAGACACTAAAGCTGGAGTTCAGAATTGAAACCCTCCATCTCTGAAATTTCAGGCTGCTCCAGGCCCACTCAGAGTCTGTCCACCTGTGACCCACAGCCATCCACACCCAGCCAGCACCTGCACATACACAGACACACTCCCGCACGCATGCCCCACAAGGCAGTGAACGCATGTGCGCTCCCAAACATCCACTCCTGCTCCCTACCTGTGCAGCCTACCTGTCCCTCCGTGAATAGGCAGCCACCCCGAGAGGTGCCCACCACCAGGCTCCTAGACACTCTCTCTCTCTCTCTCTCTCTCTCTCTCTTACACATGCCATGCACATTTTCTCAGCCAGGCACGCACAAGTGCAAGCACAACACCAGGGGAGATATGACACCCTTCCCAATGACTGACACCCCCCTGCCATTTTTCCTCAAAGTCCCTTTGTCACACCCTTTCTTGAACTGACCCAAAGAGGGACCAGGCCTAGTGGCCCGCAGGGACCCTCACTCACACTCAACAACAGACCCCCTCCATAGGGTTTCAGAGCAGCTGGGGAGGCTGTCTGCCCCCTCCCTGGAACGCCTGCCAAGTGGATGTCAGATAAGTCTCCTCACTCTTGTCCCACCCTCTCCTCACTCACTGAGCACAGGGACATGATTGGGAAAGCCAGCTCATCCCTCCCATCCCCTCCTCCTCTGGAGCCTACTTGCCCCCTCGAGAAGGCTGAGTTCTCTCCTACCCAGCCCCCATGGTTATCCCCCTATCATGAGCCTTCCTAGAGAAACAAGAGAGCACAGAGGCAGAGCCAGAAAGAGCCAGCATCTCCTTTCACTGCCCACAGGCTGTCAGGGAAGCCACTTAATCTCTCAGCACCTCAGTTTTCTCATCTGTGAAATGGGGATGGTGATAAGACTAAGCAGCTCATGCAGGTAGCAGGTAGAGCCCAGGGCCCAACACCAAGAGAGAGCTGAATAAATATTCACAGCCAGAATAATTGTTGGCTTTGTTAATGTTTCTTTTATTACCTCAAAGACTTTATCTCTTAAGCCTCAACCTCCTCCGGAGGGTAAAAGCACAGCATGACTACACCCAGACTGTAAGACTATTAATGCCCAGAGAGGTTAAGTGACATTGCCAAGGCCACACAGCAGGGGAGAGTGCAGAGAGAGAAAAAAAGAGAGAAGGTGGATGAGGAGGAGTAAGGGTGAGTTACAGAAACAGACAAAGACGACACACAAATTAGGTCAGCAGGCTGGGGGCCAGCAGCCCCGCAGCCCTGCACCCCTGCGCAGCACTAATCATGTTGCAAAAGCTAAGAATAAAATCAAGTGTAATTAGTTCTGCCTGAGCTCCCTTCCCCTAATTAGCCAGGCTCTGGCTCTGCTCTCCTGGTGATCAGAGGCGATATGAGCCAGGGTTGGGAGCCCAGCCCTAGGTTCAGGCAGTCTTGGGTTCAAATCCAGCTCTGCTTACCTGTTTGGTGACTTTGGGCAAGTTATTTAATCTCTGTTTGGTTAAATGAGGACAATAACAATATCTTCATAAAGCTGTGGTCAAGTGCAAAAGTGTACCAAAGTGCTCGCACTGCCTAGCACACAGTCGGTGTTGAATAATCACTTGCTGGTATTGCCATGGCATGTACCTCCCACCCCAGGCCTCAACTTTGAGGCTAAACTATCACTGAGTTCAACTCCCTCCTCCTACAAATGTGGAACTGAGGCAGAGAGGGAAAAATCCACCCCCAGAGAAAAGAGGTAGGGAGCGATGAGCCTGCCAAGCAGCTCTCAGAGAGGTAAAGTGATTTGCCCAAAGGCACACAGCAATGGAATGAAGAGCTCCTGGAAGCAGGACTAGTAGAGGACGGGTCTCAGCTCAGCCCTCTGGATCCCTGCAGGCTCTGTCCCCAAAAGGCCCTCAGTCCTGTGAGAACTCAGTGCCCCTCACGCTCACCAGCTCCACCCCGGAGACCCAGAGCGTCACCGCAGGAATGTGGGCCAGGGCCAGGCTCTGGGCAGTAGGACAGCCAGGGGGCTACACAATGCAGAGGCCGGACCGGGAGGGGGATGCCTCGGTGCCCATCCCACCCTCTACAGCTGCCCTGGCTGCTAGAAATGAGGGGCATGGAGACTGCACCTGCCAGAGAAGGGCCACAGAGCCCAGTCCCTGAGACCTGGGCCTGGGGGAGGAATACAGGAGCGGGGGCAGAGATGGTGCAAGCCAAACTCAACAGCCCCCCCCAAAAGAATCAGCAAAGCCTAGACACACACCCGGCCACTTGCCCACACTCCTACACTTAACCCTCAAGCCCTCTCACCACCCCATGCCTATCTTCCCCTTCATCCACAAGTCCAGCTCCAAGGGCAGAAAACACCCTTTGGGGGCCATCCTACCCCGGCCAACTTCTCTACAGAACCCCTAACCTGCACTTCTATTTCCCCCACTACCTCCAGCCCTCTCTCCATCACTGTCTCCACCACCAGCCCTGTGCTCCCGCCACCATCCCCAGAACCCCCTGCCCCACTAGGACACCTCCCCGTCCACATCCCCACTCTAGGACCAACAAGAGAACAGGAAGCACTCCTGGCTCAGCTGGCCACAGCTCCAAGACCAAGGGCAAATCGTCTCTCCCCTTTTGTGCATTTCCGCAGCCCCATTTGTAAAATGCAAAATCAAACTTGGTGATCTTGGTGATTTCTGATTCTGACACTCTGGGCTTCCAAGAATTCAGTCCTTGAGTCAAGGAGATCCAGGCCAATGTCAATCATAAGAACGAAGGAGTGGAGAAAACCTACACACCCAATAACAGGGACTAGTTAAGTAAGTTAGCGCACAACTAACATGGAACATCATGCAGCTGGCAAAAATTGAGTTTGCGCAAATCCACACGAATTAGGTTATTAAAAAGTATAAATACATCATAGAAGGCTTTTTACTGCTTTCAAAGAATATTTAAGGATATGTAAAAATGAACACATTGATTGCAAGGAAGCAATACAGTACAGGATGTGGACGGGAACGTGCGGGCGGCTGACTCTCAAAACCTACGCAACACAGGCAGATATTCAACCCTCTCCACCTGCTCTAACCGGCAAAGCAAGGATAAGAATACCCACCTCCCAAGGCTCACATTAACGAATTGCTCAGTAAATGGTGGCTATTAATTCTAGTATCATCATTAAGTTTAAAAAAAATAGGTTACAAAAACTATGTAGAACTTGATCCCGTTTTAATGAACTTACCACCAAAGTGAATTTCTAAATGCTGAATTATGCTAAAGGTTCCCAGAGGCTCTCTCTGGGTGGTGGGGCCACAGACAGTTTTAATTTCTTCTCAGAACCTTCCCGTATTTTCTAAATTTTCTATAATAAACTTATAGCACCTTTATTATTAAAAAGAGCACAATCTTCCTGAGGTCCCATCCCCAGCATTCTCAGGTCTGAGAAACTCCTGGGCCTTCATTCTGCAGAGACTGTTCATGAGGAACCTTACTAGGAAACGGGGCGGGGGTGGAGGGTGAAAGGAAATGAACACAAAAGCCTCTGAGGGAGCTGGCAGGGTCCAGCAGCCCAGCCGAGCCTCACTGCAGACAGGCGGGGCAGAGCCTGGCTCCCTAACTTGGCATCAGCCCGCCTGGCAGCCACGATGACCCAGACACCCACCTGCCTGCCTTCAACAAGCCTGGTTCCTGACTCGGCCAGCCCAGCAGGTCCCTGTTGGGATGCAGGCTGGCCACCCTACAGCTGCCCACCCTGTCCCCTGCACCTCGATGGATGGAGACAGCCCAACCCTGGGAAAGCCAGGCCCCCTTCTTAACCTCTGGGCTGGGACGCCTCCATCACCGCCCCATCAATCCCAGCCACCTGCCCTGTCGTGTTACTCTCCCAGCCACACCAGCTCACACTGCTCATTGATTCCTGTCCCCAAGCTCATGCCTTAGAGCAGGACCACCCACCAAGGCCCCACTTCCAGACCCAGCAGCCCCCCAGCTCCCAGCTGCCCCCCTCAACGCCTCCCACATGATACCATTTATGGCTCTGGGAACACAGGGCTCCACAGGCCTGTTCTGATGCTGTAAAACAACTCCCCACCCTCTCTGCCTGGCCAGCACCCACTCGATTGTTCAACAACACGACCAGTATTTATTAAGTACCTACTATGTGCTGAGCTCTATTCTAGGATGAGCTACAACCTCAGGAAGCTCAGCAGACTCATACAATGCCTCCTTTGTGAGCCCGCTTGAATGTCACATACACACACCAATCACTTCCCTGGTCCAAATTAGGAAGTCCTTTCTTAGGGACTCTGTACCTCCACTGTGTTGTAATTTACCGAGGGAGGGCCCACTAACCATGCCCCCACCACTCCAACGGGCCCCTTCCACCAGATGTCAGTGAACCCTCCTGACAATCTTAGGAAGCAGAAACTACTGTTCCCATTTGCAGATAAGACTGAGGCTGTTAAGCTACCAGTGGGGGCACAAAAGTATTTAAACTCTGACCTCACTGACTCTAAGTCCTATGCTCCGTGAACGCCTGAAGGCCTGAGAAGACACACAGGAATCCCAGTTTGTTACGTGACAATCCTGCTAAGCCAGTGGTTCTCAACCTTCCTAATGCCACAACCCTTTAATACAGTTCTTGTGGGTCACAACCCACAGGTTAAGAACTCTGTTCTAAGGGGTGTTTTTCTAGAGGAGACTAGGGTCAGTCTTTTTCCTTTACAAGGACTACAAATTCCCACAGAGGGAGCACTTGCTATGTGCCATGCTCTTATATGCATACTACCTCATTTCTCTTCACGAAAATCTTACCGTAAGGGATTATTATGGGCAAAATGAAGTTCAGAGAGGTGAGGCATCTGGCCCAAAGTCACACAGCAATGTGGCCAAGATTTGAACCCAGGATTAGCTGAAGCCCAAGGCCTATGCTCTTGGTACTGCAGAGCACACCTATTCCCAGTCCTTATCAGCTTCCCCCATCAAAAGGCTCCTCAGGGCAGAGCAAGTGTCAGAGACCATTCCCATCCCACCCCCCACCCCACCACAGCACCATGCAGAGACAGACAGATTAATTGAATGTCTGGGAATGAGTAGAAATGGAGGACAAGGCAAACTCCCATGACAGGTGGCCCAGCTCAGGTGAGTTGCTCCACTCACCACCCCAGTGACTTGCCAGCAGGTGCCTCTGGGATTCAGTCTCCAGGCTCCATGACTTCCTTTGCCAACAAAGCAGCTAAGGCTGCCCATCCTGGGGCCCACAAACCTCCAAGGAACAACTCAGTGTGGAGTTAAATGTTCCAGCCCTGGCTCCCCACTTCCCAACTAGGTACCTGGTAAAGTCCCTTCATCTCACTGGGCCTCACTTTGCCCTCCTGAGAAATGGGTGTAATGATCCCCAATATATACCAGCTACCGGGTGTCTAGAAGTGAAAAGGCAGTCAGTGGCCACTGGGTCTGACTCCTCCCTGACCACCAAATCTACCCAAATGACCTCTGCACATATCCTGCTAGTTTGTCATAGCTCTCCACTGTCTGAAATGAGCTTATTTTTTGTTTTCTGGTTTATCAGGAACATCTGTGTTCCTCTCCAACCACTCCGGGGGCAGTGACCCTGTGCTCACGGTCACTTCTCTATCTCCAGGGCCCAGAATGTTTCTGGACCATAGTCAGCCTCCGTCAATATTTGTTTAATGAGTACTGTGGATGGGGTCCCACCTACAGACCCCACATCACCTTTTTCTTGCCTCAATCACTATGGAACCTTAGGTCAGACCCTGCTCTTCTATGGGCCCCAGTTTCCCTGTGTGTAAAAACAAGGGGGTTGATAAATGTTCTCTCTGAACCTCCCAAAATCCAGCCAGGAGGGTTCCAAGTGAGCTGGGAGGAGAGAAGAAAAACTGAGACTGAGCCTAGCATATTTTAATGTTTATGTAAATTATATGCAAAAACATGCAGATCAACAGGATCCCAGTGAAGCCTAAGATTCTGATATTTCTCCACCAGACCTGGGCTGGAAGAAAAGCTGTATTCACTGAGTACCGAATAAGTGCCAGGCCCCCCCACTGACATCATGTCATCTCAGGAGCCAGGTGAAACGGGTCTCCTCAGTGCATAGAGAAGTCAGTGAGCTCAGCTGGAGAGTCAGATCAGCGTTCAAGGGGAGGGGGAAGGAGAGGGAGTTGGGAGGTGGAGCCTGAAGGTGAGAAGAGCTGGGATAGCAGACAGAGGACCCCAAGGGCAGAGGGATCTTCAGCCTGTTCTTGGGGCCACCTGGAGCCAGGTGAGGGGCCTCCAGGAACCTCACCAGCTCTCCGGCTCTGCTGGGCCAACCCAGCCTCCCTCAGGAAACAGAACAGACCCTGCCAGAGTCCAACTAGTCAGGCCCCACTTCCAGCTGTCCCAGGAGACTGCGGTTTCTGACACCTTCCCCAAAGCCCACCCCTGGCAAACGGCCCATGCACAACCTGAGGACACACAGTACCCACATAACTGAAATTATGTCTAGTGAATGCACGTGTACATACAGGCCTAGCCTCTCGAGAAGCTGGGCTGTGGTTTCCCTCACCCTCCTGTTTGCTGGGTTATTTATAACCAGCACAAACTCACACCCAGTGGAGATGCGACTCCCCACCCCCAGCCTGGAGCTGCCCCCACTGGCTTCTGGACTGCTCCACTTCAAGGGGCAGAAACAGCCAGACTCAGCTGGTCTGAATGACAGGGGCCTTGGAGGTCACCTCCACTATCACCCAAATGGAAACTGAGGCATGGGGCAAAAGTCAGACAAATAGACCAGAGGAAGGGCTGGCAGAGCCCTCAGAGGCCTGCCTAGGGCCACGCTGCCCCTGGGATGCCTCTGACCCAAGAGGAGGATCTGTGGGATTCAGAAGAGGATAGAAAAGGGAGCAGGCAGATGGATGCCCAAGCCCTCACCCTCATCTGAGTCCTGGAGACAGACAGGCATGGCCTCAAAATGAGCAGGAACTCTGAAGCCAGACTACTTAGTTTCAAATCCTAGCACTTCAGTAGCTATGTGACTCTGGGCAAGGAAGTCTACCTCTCTGAGCCTCAGTTTCTTCACCTAGGAAGCAGGCATAACAATAGCACTAACCACAAAGCATTGGGAAGATTAAAGCAGATGATCCAGTCAAGGCTGTCCACCCAGAGCCTGACTACTTCTCAGCCTGGTGACCCAGGGCAAGATGCCTGGCCTGAGCTCCAGTTCCTCCACCTGCAAGTGAGATGAGATGGCCAGAGGGTCACGAGGACTGAAGGACCAGGTCACACACACAGTAGGTGGTCAGCTTACACAGACTCTGGCCTCTCTTCCTCCACTCCCAGAGAGCCCTATGGTTCCTGACCACCCCAACTTCTCTCCTTGGCAATCTTTACCTCCCATCACAGAGCACCTTCTCTGTGCCAGGCCCAGTGGGGATTTTCATAGATACTGTGCCACTGAATCTTCTCAAAATCCCTCTTCAAGGGACAGACTCTCCTCCCAGGTTTGCAGTGAGCACCCTGCCTTAGTGAATGCAGATGTTCTATAAATACCTGAGTGTCGGATGGATGTAAGAATGAATGTGATCAAAAAATAAGATAATAACAAGCGTTGGTGAGGATGTGGGAAAATCGGAGCCCTCACACACCACTGGTGAGGATATAAAACGGGACAGCTGCTTCAGAAAATAGGCTGGCAGCTTCTGGAAAAGTTAAGCAGAGTTACTGTATGACTCAGTAATTCTACTCCTAGGGTATATATGCAAGAATATGTGTCCACATACAAAAGATATATATAACAGCATCACGCATAATAGTCAAAAGGTTGCAACCACTCAAAAGTCCATCAACTGATGAGTGGATAAAGAAATGTGGTGTGTCCATGGAATGGAATATTATTCAGCAAAAAAGTAATGACGTGCCGATAAACACAGCAGTGTGGATGAACCTTGAAAATACACGTTAAGTGAAAGACATCGGTTACAGAACACCCCATATTGTATGATCACATTTCTATACAACATCCAGGATAGGCAAACCCAGGGAGATAGAAAAGTAGGCAAGAGACTGCCCAGGACTGGAGAGTTAGAGAGAAATAGAGAGTGACTGCTAATGTGTGCGGGAGTTTCTTTCTTTCTTTTTTGAGACAGAGTCTCACTTTGTCACCCTCAGTAGAGTGCTGTGGCATCACAGGTCACAGCAACCCCAAACTGTTAGGCCCAGTGATCCTCCTGCCTCAGCTTCCCAGGTAGCTGGGATTACAGGCGCCCACCACAACGCCAGCTATTTTTTTGTTGTAGTTGTCATTGTTGTTTAGCAGGCCTGGGCCAGGTTCCAACCTGCCCGGTGTATGTGGCCCACGCCCTAACCACTGAGCTATAGTGCTGAGCCTGGTGCAGGGTTTTTTTCTGGGGTGATAACAATGTTCTAAAATTGGTGATGGCTGCACAATTAAAAAACACTGAGTTAAACAATTTAGGTGGGTGTATCGCATCGTATGTGTTAAATCTCAATAAAGCTGTTGTTGAAAAAAAAAAAGAATGAGACCAGGTCCTATGGCTCACTCCTATAATCCTAGCACTCTGGGAGACCAAGGTGGGAGGATCACTTGAGCTTTAGGAGTTCAAGACCAACCTGAGCAAGACTGAGGCCCCTCCCCGCCCCCAGTCTCTACTAAAAATAGAAAAATTAGCCTGGCATGGTGGCACATGCCTGTAGTCCCAGGGAAGCTAAGGCAAGAGGATTGCTTGAACCCAGGAGTTTGAGTTTGCTGTGGACTAGGCTGACACCATGCCACTCTGGCTTAGGTAACAAAGCAAGACTCTGCCTCAAAAAAAGAATGGGAGAGAGAGAGGGTGAGAAACTTGCCCAGGGTCACACAGCAGAGCTCAGACTCAAATTCAGACCCTCCAGAGAAGCCCAGTGTTCCTCATCCTCACAACGCCCTTGTCTTGTCCCTGCTCCCTTCCTCTCAAATTTAAGTACCCTCCAACCAGGCCCAAGTGAAACCTCCACAGCCCCCACCTCTGGACAGGCAAACATTTCCTCTGCAGACCTCAAGTGGGAGAGGCCCAGCTCAGCGAATGCCTCTTTTGCGCTTGTCAAATGCCACTCTGTCAGGTGGGACCACTGGAAGTGGGGGAGGCTCGCTGGATAGTCTGGAGAAGGATTCAAGGGAAGGAAGCCACTCTACACAGAGGCCGGCCACCATCTCCGTCCCTGGACCTCAGGTTTCCAGTGGCTGCCCTCAGTGGTGCTGGGATGCCCCACCCAGCCTCTGTCCATGTTGCTGGCCCCTGGTGCAACATGTTCAAGTGACACATGAGGAGTCATGGGCAGACCTTGTCCGTGGGCTGCGGGGGGGGGGGGCATGCAGAGGCTGGCAGGTGCTTGAGCCTCATCTGAGCCCAGTGGGGAGAACACTGCCTTGAGGGCCTGAGGAGGAGCTGGCAGGACCCGCGGGAAGCAACACACCCACAGGAGGCTGGCAGAGGATGCCAGGGCAGAGGGACTGGGGTCTTTTCTGGCTCCCTCCGTCCCATCACTGGGACAGCCTATAAGCTGTAAGGCTCTGCAAGGCCTCCTCCTCCCTTCTTCCGGGCCAGATGGGGGACTGGGGCCAGGGAGGGGGGAGTCCTGGGGGAAGGGCTGGAGGCAAGCTGAGGGCTTCAGGATTCATACTGGAGTCCAGACAGGTAGGGGTAGGAGAGACGGGCGACTGAGCACCTGCCAGACAAAGGTCTGACAGCTCAGGCCCAGCCCAGGCCTCAGGATAGACAGCCTCTGCCTCTGCTCTGTGAAGACAGCCAGGGGCTTGGTGGCTGCCAGCTGCCTTGGACAGAGGTTGGTGCCTGGGAGCCAGCCGGAGGTAGGGTGGGCCTGAGGTGTCTGAGAGCAGAGGTGTCTGTTCTCAAGCTGCCCTAGATGGCCACTGTGGGCAGAGGACAAAAGGACTTGCCTTCAGATTCAGATATGCCTCAACACTGGAAGGGGGGCTGACATATTCCACCCCTTTTCCTGGCAGGGCACACCAGCTCCAGCCCCTTAGGGGAGGGAGGGAGGGAGGGAGGGAAGGAGGAAGAAAGGAAAGAAGGAAAGGAAGACATGAGTCCCAAATGGTCTATCCTAGGAACCAAAGCTCTGCAGTAGACGGTGCTTCTGGAAGAAGGACCTGGGCTGGAAAAGATGGGCTCAAATTTGGACACAAGGCAAGGGGCTGCTGCTGGAATACAATCTTATTTCCCAAATCCCAGGACAAGGTCATGGGTGGTGATTGCCACCTCTGCGGCCATAGAGAGCTGTCATGATCACTCCTCCCCACCATGCTGCCCACTCCTAGTCAACAGTTGGTGGGCACCGTGGTGTGCTGGCCCCTGGGCCAAGTGAGTCCTAACCCTTGCAGAGCCCTGTGGCACAATGGTCGCCAGTACCATATATCACAGCCAGCCCCTCAGAGACACATGTCCAGCTAATCATGAAAGGGGGATCTGGGGAAGGGGTGAACAATCTCAGTGCCCCCCTACAGTGCCTCCCACAGCATGCCACAATCTCCTCTCTGAGCTGTGGTCACACTGACCCCCTCCCAGCAGGAGCACCCCAGACTACACCTCATCACCAAACAGCATCTGTCAACAGCAATATGATTAACATCTGGGCAGGACAACCCACAGGGCTCTTCTGGACCCTGAAACCATGTAGCAGCCTTGACCCCTTACCTGGTCAATGCCTGCTGTACCCTCCATTGTTGTGACAACCAAGAATGTCCCCATGCATTTCCTCAGGAGCCAACACCTTCACTGTCCAGCTCAGGCCTCATCTCCTCATAGAAGCTTCCCCATCCTTCCCTGGTGACCACCCCACCTCCCTGCTCAGGGCCCCAAATTAGGCATCTCCTGATGGGGCATCATTTTCCCAGTTAGTCAGAAATGCTCTGTCCAGAAAAAGGGTTTCCTAGCAGCCAGAATCCCTGGGGTGCTTCGGTTCTGAAGATTCTGATTCAGGGGTCCCCATCAGGCAGGTAGTTAAATGAATGGAACTGCCTCTCTGACCCAGCTGTCACTTTCCTTAGGGACACACAGCCACCCCCTCCCTCCTCCCACCGCCCCTCCCAGCATGTCTGCACCCAGGATTTGGTACATCACACATAACTCAACCTCTGGAGGAATCCAAGGTTGTTTTTTAGTTTTCCAGTGGAAAAGTGTCCCTGGAGGTCAGGCAAAAGACAGAGCTCTGAGGCCCTCTGCCCTCTGCCCCTGCCCTTTGTCTTAATCACCTCTAACGAGGCCAGATGACCAGCTGCCCTTCTGGCCTGGGCTCCTGGACTTTGGGATTAAGAGCTGGGATTAAGGACAGACACATTCCTGGTGGCTCAGAGCAGAGAGAGAGAGAAAGCGTGTACACAGCCACGCACATGCAGGGGTGTTTCTGGGCATGCATCTAGGCGTCTAGGTGCGGCTGGGGTTGTCCCGGGTCTGGGTGTGTTCTATGAGCACGCGGGCTGCATCTGTGAGAGAAACGTGGGGGGCGGGGAGCTGTGTTGTTTCTGTGTCTCCGAGTCATATTCACAGGACAAGTGCACGTACGCGGGCCTCTTCATGTACACAAATGGGTCTGCATGAGTGCATGTTTCTAGGTATGCAGCACCTGGCCCTCCCCAGGTGGGAAAAGTGTGTCCCAACTTCCTCTACCAACTCCCATTAGCTGCTAATACCTGCAGCTGAGAAAGGGGCAGGGACAGCAAAAACCATAAGCACCCTTTCCTACACAGACACCAGGGCCCCCATGCATCAGACGCACAGATCTACAGACACAGCCACACACCACCACACATGTGCGTGCACACACAAACCCCGCCCCTCACTCACAGCCTTGTAGACCACCCCTCAAACACAGAGCTGCACCTCCATGTGGATCTGAAATTGTTCTCACAAGCCCCCCAGCTCTCCACCCTCACATGGAAACAGGATTCAGCCAGGCCAGGTCTCAGCTCCCAGGGACTACTGCCCTAGGATAGCTGTTCTGAGTGCCCCTGAACAGCCCTAAGGGACTGACAGCTGTGGCTCTTTGCCTTCAAAGTTGGACAGATGAAGGGAACTGTGAGTTCTGGCACCAGGAAGGTAAGGAACTACAGAAGAAGAATCCCCCTAGCCCTGGGGCTAACGATCCCTCAGCTCTTGAGACACTTGTCCCCCAGGGGAATCCTCAGATCCTGGTCCCTGAGTCACAGCCAGGGAGGTGAGAGGTTCCAATCAGCCAGGGAATGAGAGAGACAGAAGCATCCAGGGAAGCAGGGCAGGAGAGGGAGGGAGAGAGAAAAAAGAGGAGGGGGAAAGCAGGGAAGGAGAAGGGCTGGGAGCAAAGACAGAAGAGGTGGGCAGGAGGGCAATGGGGAAGCGAGGAAGGCAGGGGGGAACACCTCTCTGTAACCAAGCTTGAACCTGTAGGAGTCCACAGTATGTCCACCCTCCAGAAAGATGGAGTCCGAAAGGACACAGAACATCCTTCCTCACCTCCTCAGCTGAGGCTGGAAAGCTACATCCCCTCCTGCCCACTGCTCCCTGCTGCCACGTTCCACTCTCTTCTCCCAAACTTGGGAGTCACATGAGCAGGAGACTTGGGAGAAAGGACAAGGTGTGACAACAAGGGAGAGCTGGAAGTAAAACATGATGTGTGCCAGCAGGGAAAAGAAACAATGTAACAATGTCAGAATTGGGGGAAGAAACAAAGTATCGTATGTAAGTGCTGAGCAGGGAAATGATGTAATGGGGATTAGCAGCTGCGACAATGTATCCAAGTGAGGTCTCGGAGGTGGTAACAGTGTACCGTGTAACCCTGTGGGGAACCAGATACTATGAAGCAATGTAACAGAACTGGGCTTGGCAAAGAATCCTCAATGTATAAGAGGAGCAGTGCCTGAGAATCTAGAAAAGAGAGTCAGGAGAAAACGCGCTGACGGGCTGAGGAAGGCTCACCTATGCTCCGGAGCTGGGAGGAGGGGTCAGTAAAGGATTCCCAGAGGAGGGAACACTTGTGTGGGTTTTGGAGGATCAGTAGGAGTTCATTGAAGAAGAAGGAAAACAGTCCATGAAGAGGGAACAGGACATGGGTAGGCATGAAGAAAAGAGAGATAATGGTATGTTCTGTGTTCAGGGAACAGCCAGGGGTCTTGGATGGTAGCAGTGTGGAGTGTATGAGGCTAAGGAATGGGCTGGAGAAATGTGTGAACTGCACTGACAGAAACTGATTTGGCATAGAGAATACTGGGCATGTGGGCAGAGAAGGCCTCCTGGAAGAGAGGTGTGGGAATGGGGCCTGCATTCTGGGCAGAATACAAACAGGTAAAAAGAAGAAACAGGGTTAGCAATTACTAGGCTCACATGAGAGATAAACTCAATTAATTCAAGTAAGGTGCAGGGGTGATTAGGGTTTGGTAAGTTTCCACCCAACAGGTACAATGCATAGTATATGGCACACAGCTACAGCTGGACTTTAACCTTAACAAATGCGAACTATGTAACTTAATCATATGTGCCCTCATATTAATCTGAAATGTTTAAAAAAGAGAGAAAGAGAGAAGATACATGGTATAAGGAGTGTATCCTGCCCCAGGAGTTCCTGCTTAGCCAACAAGTTGCTGTGTTGCTTTGGGCAAGCTGGTGTACCTCTCTGAGCCTCAATTTCCCCAAACATAAAATAAGCAAATTGAACTACAGGAACTCAGAAGATACTCACTATAACCTGATATCAATGCTTTAGCTTCAGTTTCCTCTTTGAGACGATGGACAACTCGGACAAGAGTATTCTCAAGGGCCCTTCCAACTGAAATCATCTCCGGTCCTCTGATCTTTCCCTAGTCTGGGCTAGCATCTGCCCATGGCCAATGTGGACGGAAAACATAGTGCAGAAAGTCAAGAGCCCCCAGGCCTGGTAAAGGCCTCCCCAACAACAGCCACCCAAGTTCAGGGACCTAGCAAGAACTGATTAACCTTTAATTCATCCTGTCAGGGCACCACACTTAGAGTTTGCACAGAACAGTGCTTATGGACCAGAGAGGACTCTGGGCCCAGACTACTTGGGTTCAAATCCCATCTGAGCCACTTACTAGCTCTGTGACCTTGGATAAGTTACTTAACCTCGATGTGTCTTAATTTCCTCTTTTACACAATTGAGATAATAATGGTATCTTCCTCCTAAGATTACTATAAGGATTGAGTTTTTACATATGAGACATTTGGCAGAATGTCTCACATGTGGCAGGCACTCAACAGGCAGAACTCAATACTGTCACATCCATGCTCTTGGCATCTCATGCCACCTCCACAAGGCAATGGGGCTGCACTCATTTTATAGACCACACCCTTTACTTGTAGGACGGAGCCCAAAGGCCTTGTTAGGACTCAAAGCCCTCCTTCTGAGCCAATGAGGGCATCCCTGTCCACTGGAGTCTTCCATGCTGAGGCCCCAGCATGCCTGGGGCACAGGCCAGGCACCCAGAAGGTACCCCGTGAGTATCTGTTAAATGCATGAAACACTCATCAGAGACAGCAGTCCTCCACTACCCCAAAAGGAGGTGTGTTCCCCCTTCCTACATATGGCCCACCTTCCCCTAGTTGAGAACAGCTGCATTTAGCCAGATATTTGGTTCCCTAATATACCATGACCTTTCCCACTTCTGAGCCTTTGCCCACCCACCCTGGTCTCTCTATCAATGTGCTGCCACCCATCAAGGGCTAGTACAAAGATGCCTCCCCCGTGGAGCCTTGCCTGAGTCTCCAGAGTCAAAACCAACCTCTCATTCACCCGACTCAACTCCCTTAGCCCTTCTCATGTGCTGGTTCCCTCAGTCGAGAGCTTCCTGAGGTCAGAGACCAAGCTGAGCCCCCTGGGGGTCCCTAGTTCCCAGCACAGGTCAGACCCGGAGGGAGCATGAGTACACTGTGGCTGAAGCTTCTGACAGGTCGGCAGCACAAGTGGAGACGAGGACATGGTACTGGACTTCCCATCCAGTGTTCCTTCTTTGCCCAGGAAACTAGACTCACTGCCCAGCCCCCAGCTGGCCTGGATTTGACTGATCATGCCCAGGGGTCTGGGAGAAGGACACCTCCCATCTAGCCACAAGAGTAGCCATACACAGGCCACGTGAAAGGCACAAGCCTCCCATCCTCCCCCAGCCCTGCTGTCTTGCCCTCCCTTCCCCACTGGGCCACCCTAGGTCAGGCCTTGTCCTCACTGGCCCAGGTCTTTCTGGGAGTTCCTCAAATGTGGAACTATCAGAACTGTCCAACTTCCCCACTTGCAGATGTGGAAAAGGAGGCCCAAAGAGATAAAAAGCTGCCCACTCTTGCTTGGCAAGCCAGTGGCAGATGCACCTCTGAGAGTTAGCAATCTTGGGGAAAATGTGATATTTAAAATAAAAGTAACCATCCAGCAGTGGCTTCCTTTTAATAAACTGCACCTCCCAAATCCAGGCCACTGCCTAATGCAATGGTTCTCAACCTTCCTAATGTCGCAACCGTTTAATACAGTTGCTCATGTTGTGGTGACTCCCAACCATAAAATTATTTTCATACACCTGTATTTGTACGGGGTGTTATGTGATGGTTTTAGGCGAGCCCTGTGAAAGGGTCGTTCGACCTCCAAAGGGATCGCAACCCACAGGTTGAGAACCGCTGGCCTAATGGGTCAGGGCGTTCGACAGAACAGGAGACTAAGAGTCAAGAGTCTCTTGGCCAAGTCACTCCACTTTCAGTGTCAGAAGGGACTCAACCTATCAGGGAGTGGGTAGAGGGCTTCCTCACTGCTCCTCTACAATGCCCCCCTGAAACCTGGCCTGGGCACGACACACCTGCCGCAGACAGACCACCCCCAGGCAAGGTGCGGCCAGACAAGCACAGGAAACACACAGGTGATACAACTTGAACACTGACAGCCCCCAGCATGGGGCTTGCATACAGCAGGTGCTCTTTATTGAGATATGAACTACTGCATCAAAGGACAGACTCCCCTGCACAGCCCCACCTGGCTGCACACTCACCTTGGCCTGCCAGTGTCCCTGAACAACCGCCCCAAGAAGCCCCAGGGACAGGGTCATGCTAACTACCTCTGGGGCCTCTGCGTTCCCATCTGTAAAATGGGGTAGCTATATCTGCCTCCTAGGAGGGTCCCAGTAAGGATTCACTGAGGCAAAGCATAAGCACAAGAACCACGCCTAGCACCTAGCTCACACTCTGAGTACTGGTCATCTCTGTCATTGCCATCATGGTCTGTTCCACAAAGGCAGCATCTTGAGAGCAGACCCCACCCCACCCCACCAGCAGCCAGGCCCTGAGGAGGGGACAGTGAGCACAGGGTGGGAACTACAGGGTACAGACTGACCCAGGCACCCACCCCTATGCTGGGCCTGAGACAGGAGCAGTGTATGGAGTCCGCCAGCCACCCCCAAAGCAAAACTACCCTCCTCCCACCCCAAACTCTCCAGAAGCCTTGCCTACTCAAGTCTCCACAGTGTCCCCCCCAAGCCCAGGGAGGGGCAGGTCTAATGAGCCACCCACAGCCCCTAGTGCCCACAATCGAATTGGCAATCAGTTCACTGCAATTAGATTTCCCAGATCCTGCTGGTGATTGATTCTAAATTACCCTCATTAAAGTCTGGGCTGGCAGGCGGGAGCAGGGGAAGGCAGGACGGATGGGGGTGTCTAGCTGGCAGTGCAAGGGGTGTAGGAAGCTCCGGGGGAGTTTGGGCCACGGCTGACCCCAGGGTGAGACCCTCCGGGGGAGTTTGGGCCACGGCTGACCCCAGCAGCTGAGAAGCCCATGGCCCTTCCCAGAACCAGGATGAAGGCCCCAATCAGGATTATCCCTGCGCCACACCCACCCAGAAAACCCTGGCTCTGAGGGGTATAATGACAAGATCAGCAGGGGGCAGGCAGAACTCCAAGTAGAAGTGGTCAAATTAACTCCAGGCCCCAACAGTAAGCTTTGTGTGAACTTTCACAGGTGGCTTCTAAATAGAGAACGTCACCCCCCCTCAACCCCCACAGTAGCTGGAAGATGACCTAAGCTGGAGAGCCAGGCCACCTCTGGGCCACCAACTGTGGGATATCAAGCTATGGGGCAGGCCATCTCCCTAAGGCTCTCCCAGCCCTGAGGTCCTGTGTAAGTGTTGGCTGTCACCTAGTTCAGACCAGGGCCAGAGTGAAGAAGGGAACACAGCTGAGGTGCTCCCTACTGGGAGGAAAATGGAAAGCACCAGTGTCACCCTGTCCTGGGCTCATGCTGCAAATAACAAGGTTTCTCAGGAGTCCAGAGAAAGAAGACTGGAAGGGCCTGGAGAGAGGTCAAGTCTCACCCTGGGTCTCCAGACTGGACGGCAGGTGGCCTAACAGTTATGGGGACCCAAACTCCCCAAAACTCAGCGCCATGAGGTACTGGGAAGTGGTCTTCCGATCTGACTTCGATCCTGCCTGCTCCAGTTAGGTGTCCCAACCCAGTTCTCCCTCTGAGGGTAGTTCTCATCCCCAGGGTTCTCCGTGGGTCATCCATGATCATTCAAGCCTAGTTCCCACAACATCGAAGGGAAAACCCTAACTTCTATCCTGAAAAAGCAATTCCTCAGTAAGACCAAGATAGGGACAAGAAAAGAACAAAAGCCAAGGCAGATAAATGTAGGAAACTAACACACCTTATTTACTTTATTTACTTCATTACTTCATATTTTTAATTCTCAAACAACCCTAAGGCCCCATTTTTTAAAGAAGAGGAGACTGCGGCTCAGAGAGGTTAAGTGAACTTGCCAAGGTCACACAGCAAGAAACTGGCAGACCTGGGACTTCAACCCTGCACCAGCTGGCTCCAGGATCCCTGTTTCTACTGCTTCAAGCCACACCCTCAGGCTTAGAGACCCCAAAATAGACACAGCACCAAGGCCTGGGTGGGTCCCCAGGACAGGAAGAAGACAAGCCTCAGCCAGCTGGGGCAATGGAGGTTATAGATACCTCTCCAGCTGGTATAAAAGGCCAGCTGAGGCGTTCCATGCCCTCCGCCCTCAGTGACCAGGTAGGAAGAGGGCCACCCCCACCCCACTGCTGGGCCCTCAGCCACCACTGCTCAGACTCCCCTGTAATCACAGCTTCCTGTTTGGCGCTGACACTGGGTCTGGTCAGTGGGGGAAGGGAGCGGCTGCCCCTCTGGAGAGGGCCTGCTCTGAAGGAGGGGGCCGGAAGTGAAGTGAAGGCTACTGAGCCTCCTGGAATCCTAGGAGGCTGGGAGCCAAGGCAAGTGGGGGTGGGAGGTGAAGTCAACAAGTATTTACTGGGAGTTAGCCTCATGTTCCCAGGATGTGATGTTACAGAGGACAGAGGCCTGGAGGGGCCAGGAGACAAGCCAGGTGGTCCAGGCCCAGTCCAGCTCCTGCTCCCATCTGGGATGGGAGTTGGGGGTGGATCCAGGGCAGCTCCTGGCTCTGGCCACCCTCTCTACCCCCACAGACACATAATCACAGGGCTCCAGGCAGCTGGGCTGGAGCCCAGAGCCACAGCCCCCTGTCCCGCCAGGGGTGGTGGTGGCAGCGCCTCGGTGCTCAGACCCTCAGACCACAGGCCCACCCCGTTCGCCCCCCTGGCGCCTGTCAGCCCACAGGCACATGCCTTGGCCCAGCAGGACTCTGCCAGCCTCACTGTTCCCTAACCCAGCTACAGAGGAAAGGACACAAGCCCCAGCCTGGGCTCCAGAGCTCGCAGTCCCAGCTTCCTTCCTTCATTTATTTTCTCATTCACTCACTCATTTGAACCATTCCATTCCGGGCCAGGCACAAAGTGGTCCCTGGGGATTCACTGAGAAACAAGACAGCCACAGAGCCCACCCCAGGGAGTCCTCAGTCTATGGAGGAAGCACTCTGACACCACACCTGTCTGCTGGGTGACCCCCAGCAAGTCACTGTCCCTCTCGGAGTCCCCGTCACTGCTTGGTCAGAGAGAATCTTAGGTGCCCTGGGGCCAAGACTCAGGGATGGGGCTGCAGAGACAGAGGCCTGTGTACTTTCTATGGTTAACAGAAGATTAAAGGCAGGCTCAGGCACCTCTGCAGAGAGAGCCCCCAACACTGTAGGCATCCTCTCCACATCAGGGGGAATGGTGGCTTCTTAGACCCTGCTCATCCCGAGGCTCCAAACTTTCCCCTTTCCCGTGCCCCAACCACATGACCCAGACATAAGGCCCTTCATGAGCACGTGTGCATACTCACAAAAGAGCACATGAGCCCCTATGAGCACACACCCGCCCACACACACCAAACCTGTTGACAGCCCTTCAGTTCATAAAGCTCTCCCCCTCCTCCACCCCTCTCCATTTCCAGTGGCCCGCAGGGTAGCCTCTCTTACAGATGACAGAGCCTTGTGAGGAGGCAGGAGGTAGAGGTGGAAAAGCCTTGGTTGAGCCCCCTTTCTCGCCTCCATCACCAACCTCCCAGGGTACAGGAGAATTCAATGAGAAAAGATATGGGACACCCCTGGCAAGAGCAGCACTTATTAAATAGTAGCTAATGTGGGCAAAGTGTTGGGAGTAGGCAGGCCCCAGAGAGGGGAAGTAACTTACCCAAGATCACACAGCAAAAAGGGGTAGAATGAGGATGGCAGCCCAATCCCATTATTGCCTGCAAGGCCCTAGCTCAATCTAGTTGTCACTTTTTTGGCTGTGTGACTTTGAGCAGATCACTTAACCTCTCTGTGCCTCAGTTTCCTCATCTGTAAAATTGGGGTTCTAATAATTCCTACCTCAAAACATTAGTATCACAAGGATTAAATAAGACAATACATCTGGGGCGATGCCTATAGCTCAGTGGGCAGGGTGCCAGCCACATACACCGAGGTGGCAGGTTCGAACCCGGCCTGGGCCAGCTAAAACAACAATGACAACTGCAGAAAGAAAAAAATAGCTGGGCATTGTGGTGGGCATGTTATCCCAGCTACTTGGGAGGCTGAGGCAAGAGAATCGCTTAAGCCCAAGAGTTTGAGGTTGCTATGAGCGGTGATGCCACAGCACTCTACCCAGGGTGACAGCTTGAGTCTCTGTCTCAAAAATAAAAAATAAATAAAATAAAATTGAAAAATAAAGAAGACAATACATCTAAAGTGCATGCTGGTGGGCCAGGCTCTCAGCAAGCATTAGCTGCTGGCTCTACCATTAAGCACTCAGAGGTACAGAGCCTGCCCACAAATCATGCCCCCAGACCCTGCTGGACTGGGGAATGGAGACTTTATGGCCTTTCACTCCCAGGCTCATCTGCTCCAGCCCTCAGGAGTCCTACCGCAGCCCCTGTTAGAATGACCCTTCTTCTCTCACCAGTCCTCTGCCTCTAGCCGCTTTGAGGAGTGGTCCCAGCTCCAACGGCTGCTGTGGGCAGCTCTGTTTTGACCACTTTCTGCCCCTTGGTGTGGCCCCCTCATCCCTCCCTCAGCTTTTTTCAGAGCTGAAGCACAGAGCTGTCCCACACCACTGGTGCTGCCCCTAGGGCCCCACAAGGACCCCAGGACCCAATCAACGGGTCTGGAGAAGCCATTTGTTTTCAAAAGGCCAAACTGTTCGGAGTTCACTTCACTCCCAACAAGAGGGGACAAGAAGAAACACACTAAATTCACAGCCAGCGGCAATGTGCTACTCCCCAGAGAGCAGGAGGCTGCAGGTTCAAATCTCAACTCTGCCTCTACAGCATTACCACATACTCCCAATAATGGCCTTGTAAGCCAAGTATTTGTCCCTGCTGACAGGTAAGACAAGCTACAGCTTGCTCAATGTCATATGGTGACCATTTCCACAGCTTAGCTCAAACTCTCCTCCTCCAGGAAGCCCTCCCTGACCCCCTTGGAGTCCCCCACCCCAGAGGCCCCATCCCCTCAGGACTCATTACAAGGCAGGCTGTGCACGGTCTGCTCAAGAGGGACATGTCCTCACCACAACACCCTTGTGAGGCTGACACTGCTAATGTCCCCATTTTACAGAAGGTGACCTTGAGACAAAGAGAGAAATCCTTTACCTGAAATCATACAGCTGTGTCTATCCTCAGAAGCCCTGTCACCTTGGCAGCAGACCCCTGTAGTATCCCTGTGTCTCTTCACCAACTTCTGGAAGGGGAGTGCGTTCACCCTAGAGCTTGGCCCAGAACAGCCCAGGGGGTCCCCAACTTTTCATTTTCATAGTGAGGACAATCTCATTCAAGGCTTAGAGTACCCTGGAGGGGAGAAGAGCAGTGAGCCCCCATGCTTGAAGTGATGGGGGCGGGGAGCAGCAGGAACCATGGGGCCTGGGGGTGGAATTTCAAAAGAATTTCCCTACTCACACCACCACCACCACCACCACTTCCCACCCTTCCAATCCCCACTCCTACCAGCTTCCCAACCATAGAATGGCAACTTTGAAAAGAACAAGAGATCAACATTTGTTGAGCACGTAGCATGTGCTAAGCCTAGGCCCTGCCCTAAAATCTTTCCAAATTAACCCTCATCATTCTCTTATTCTCCCCATTTTATAGCAATGGGAACTATGGCACAGAGAGGTGAAGTAACTTTACAAGGTCACACAGCCACAGAGTAATGAACTTCCATTACTGGGAGTATTCGAACAAGACTAAGAGATACCTAAGATCCCTTCCAGACCTGAACTTTTAACAGACCATGTTTTGAAAGCTGAAATTTCTAGGATCCCCAACATTCAAAGCCTTTCTGAGTGGTGACTTAAGTACAGTAGCTGAGGTGGCCCTGAAAGCAGATGTCCCTCAGAGTCCTGGTCACTTGTTTCATCAGGAGAGGGAATCCCCAAAATGCCAAGACACACACACACACACACACACACACACACACCCCAACTCACCATCTGCAGCATGAATGAGACTTGCTATCCCCACCCTGAAAGCCACACACACACTCATATTCCCTCAAAGTCCTCTTGTCCCTCCCTTCCCTGAGCAGACAAGGCTCATCCATCAAAGCCATTCCTACAGCCTCCCTGGGGGGCTTTTCTGACCTAACCTCAGTCCCCCCGGTTGCAGGCAGAGCCCTCATCCTCTGGTGTGGCACTCTGGCAACCATGTACCACCCAGCAATCCTTTTCATCCCAGGCCAGCTTAGGACAAGAGGGGTGATGCCCCTCCTCAAGTGCCTGACCCCCAGAAAGGCATAAGGTCCCAAGAGGGACATCTAACTCTACCACCTCAGTGGAGTCCCACCCAACCCCTCCTCTCCCCCAAGCCACGCCTACCACCTTGGCCTCCAGGCCGGGACCCTGTTGGTCTGCTTGATCTGCCTCCCCACACTGGGTCTGAGCCACACCCCCATAGTTCACCGTACCTGCCTTGTTGAGGCCCTGCTGTGCATCACATCCATAAATGTTCTCATCTCATTCCTTCCACCACTTTGTGGAGTGTGAATTATTGGCCTTCTTTTATGGATAAAGAATAGTTGTTCAGCAAAGGAAAGTGACTTACCTCAGGTGCCACAGGTCTGGCTTCCCACCTGGCCTCCACATCTAAAGCATTTTATACTGAACCCCTTTTCATGTACTAATACTCCAAATATTTACTGAGTTCCCTCCGTGTACAACCACACATCATCTCATTTAATCTCCATCTTCTAAGGAGGGTGTTAGAAACCCCATCGTGCAGAGGGGAACCCTAGGCTAAGAGAAATGAGATGACTTGCCCAAATCACACCACTAATCAGTGGCAGCAGGATTTGAACCAAGGGCCATGTGTTTCCCAAGTCTTTGATTTGAAGGATGGTCTTTCAGAAATGTAGCTGAGAAAGTGATCCCAGCTGCTAGGATGGGGTGGGTCCCTATCCTCTCCAGGGACGTCTTTCCCTCATCCTACTTGGGGAGAACTGGGGATGAGGCTCCCAGCCACTAGGCTCCTCATACAAGTAGGCACTTAACCGTCCCCTACCGGCAGCTGACAGTCCCTAGACAGGGAAGGCTGACCACAGGCCTGTCAGTCCAAGGGACAACCTGGGAGCCTGGTTGACTAGAGCCAACAGCAGTATGGGACTTGCAGGGCAGGCTGGGCACCTGGGGCTTGCCTGAGAGATCTGGGTGCTTTTGAGCCTGGAGAATGTGGGACAGCACAGCCCCTGAAACCAACCAGGGAGGCTGGACTTAGAAATCTCCAGCTCACCCTCAGCCCAGGATCTGGACCTGTGCTCATGGAGAAACTCACTTGGGACCTGGGTCCCTCAAAAAGAGATGAAGTCGTTTCTCCCTCTACCTCCTGCGCTCATAACCCAGCTAGGACGGAGCATGGCTGCTGTGGTCACTCAAAGGGACGCTCAGGGGTCACCTCATACACACACTCTTCTTCTCTATCTGAACACACTTGACCATGCCCAGGCTCACCCACGCACCCACATGCACATGCTCAAGTGTGCACTCACACACACTCCCGTGGGTCCAAGCACACGCCCACCACAGAGTCTTTCCCACACACACACCCTCACCCCCTGCAGGCACACGCGGCCATGGCCAACGATGGCCCAGCCCGGCACCGGTACACATCATGCACAATGGGTCACTGTCACACGACCCCACACACGGAGCGCATGGTGGCACCCACCCACGTAAAGCACACATCCTTCACCCACACATACAGGTCCTGGCGCCCCTCACTGAGGTGGCTGCACACACGCCGCACAGGGTCACCCTCACTCGCCCCCTCAGGTCACCTTCACCAAATCACCCTGCACCTCCCCCTCTCCAGGCCCCCACGGTCCAGCAAGGAACCAAACGCACACCCTCCCCCAGCGAGGGGAATAGACTGTATTCCCTACAAGTGGCCGCGATCTGGGCACACCCACGAGGCAGAAGCCGCACTCACTCCAACCCCCAAGACACACCCAGCCCGCGCCCCCGCGCCCCCCAACCCGCAGACAGGCGGTCCTCACATCCTCGGGCCAGGGCAGGGGTCTTGGCTCCGCCCCCAGGCAGGAGGCTCAGAAAGCCGCTTGGGGGGATGGGGGTGCAGTGACGACGACCCGCACTCGGGTTCCCGCCCGGGCTTCCCTCGGGGGAGGGGTCCAGAAGGAAGGAGAAATGAGCCCCCCGAAGATGACCGGCAGCTGGGGGCGCCTTCAGCCCCCCGATCTCGGCAGGGGGTGCCCGCGGGGACGGGGAGCGGAGGAGGGGCGCCCCGGGGGAGGGGCGCGGGGTGGCCGTGGGGGAGGGGCAGAGAGGCGGCCCCGGGGGCCCGGAGCAGGGGTCCCAGGCTGGGGGGTCCCGAGAGGGACCGGATCCTGCGCGGGGGGGAGGCCGGGGCGGGGGGTCAGGGGCGCGTCACTCACCCCCGCGGCGCGCCCCGCCAGCAGCAGCAGCAGCAGCGGCGGCAGGAGCAGCCCGCGGGCCCCGGGCCCAGCCGCGGCCCCGGCCCCGGCGCCCGCCCCGCTGGCGGCCCCGGCGCGGTGCGGCGGCCCGGGCTTCATGGCGGCGGCGCGGGCGGGCGGTGGGCTGCGGGCGGGCGCCTTTGTTCCCGAGGCGCGGCGCGCGGGGCGGCTGCTCGGCGGCGGCGGCGCGGCCGGGCGGCTGGACCGACGCGCGGCTCGGCTCCCGGGCTCAGGCTCGGCGGCCCGGCTCCGCCTCGCAGCTCCGCGCCCACAGCGGCCGCGCCCGCAGGAAGCGTGCGCCGCCGCCGCTGCCGCCGCCGCCGGGCCGCCCCCAGCGCGGGCGGAGCGGGAGGAGGGGCGGGGGCGGGGGCGGGGCGGGCCGGAGCGCGCCCCCCGCGGTCGCCGCCTCACGCGAGGCCTGGCCCCCGCCCCGGCCCGCAGGGGGCCCGGCCGCCCCGCCCCCGGGCGCACCGGGCGCCCTGGCGCACGCCGGCCGCTCCGAGCCGCGCGGCGGTGTGACCAGGGGCGAGTGGCCTGCCCCCCCAGCCTGGGTCTGGAGGACTGGGAGACCGCGGGACGCCCCTCGTCGCCGTCGTGAGGGTTAATAGGGAAGAGCCCTGCGTCGGATGCCAGGGCCCGGCCTGGGTGATGTTAGGGTCCGAGTGAATGGGTTGCATGCGTGCTGTCATTGGCTGTCTCCCCCTTTTCAGCTCCACTCACATGTCTCTTCCCGGACCCCCATAGTCTCCCCCACCACACACACACCAAGCCAGTCGACAGAGCGGGCCAGAGGTCATCCAGGACCACGGACTTAGGTGTCTCCAGGACACCGACAGGCTGTGTGACCTCAGACCAGGCCCGGCTCTCTCTGGGCCTCAGTCCTCCCACAGCACCATGGGGAAGACTTCTGGGCTCTGTTGCTGTGGATCTGTCAACCCTGCCTTCCCACTAGCTGTGTGGCCTCCAGCGAACCCCCCAGTTCTCTGGGACTCAGATTCCTCCTGGTAGAATGTGACTACCTGCGTCAGTGCAGGGTGCTGTGAAAAGTAGCCGCTCCGGCGGCAGAGCCTGTCCCTGGTGATCTATTTATCCTGCGTGGTCATTGTGCCTTTTTCAGTTTGCCTTTATCTCCAGCCAGCGAACCCCACACTGTACTTACTGACTCTAGTCTCTGCCAGCCTGTGAGCCCCAGGGAAGTGGGAGTTTGGGTCTGCCTTCTTCACTGCTTTGTCCCCCACACTGGCACAGACCCTAGCACATAGAGGGTGCTCAGTACAAACTTGTTGAAATAGTGAATTGTTTACTATTTATCTGGGCTCACCCCCACCCAGGCATATTGGGGGCACATGGCAATGTAAACACTTATTAAACCTCAGCCATAAGCCAGGTGCCAAACACTTTCTGTGGTTATCTTATTCCGTGCTGTCAGTATCTCCACTCCTGAGATGGGATCACTGAGTGCTGGAGAGAAGAGGTTATTGCTAATGACGGTGGGCTGGATGTCTTGATCCTCAGCCACGCTCCTCTCTCTGGCCCCTGTGTCTCAGCACCCAGCTCAGCCTGCCAGCAGGAAATAGGAACTGAACTGAATTGAAATTGAACAATTCCCCCAAAGAAAGGGGAACCAGAATGAATGGAACAGATCGGAGAGAGACTTGGGAGGGGTGGACCTGGAGGAAGAGGCTCCAGGGTGTTACCAGCCACTGTTGACCTGAATGGCCATTTCATGCAGGGCACTACTGCTCAGGCCTTCACAAGGCCAGATAAACCCACAAGCCAACTTCTGGAGGTTGTTTATTCACTTCCAAGAACTGGACTCCATGATACCAAAGACCCAGGGCACTCTGTGCACCCAGAAAAGTGTTGACTAACTATACACTTAATCTAAAATAAAAATGCTTCGAAAATATAAGCACTTTAAGATAAGAAGATATTGTGCAACTTTGTAACCTAGTAAAAATCTATTCAATATATACTGTGATGATTAACAACATTGTTGATGTTTGCTTTTTCTATGAGAATAAAAAGTAACAGAGGGAAACAGGAGAGCAGAGCAGTTCTTTGGGGAAATATCTCCACTGATCTCCCAAATTACTGAATTTTCTACAAATAAAAATAAAACTGTCAATTTCTCATTACCAGTTTGATTGACTTGGGTAACAGACAGATAGACTCCTTAGCCTGACAAGGGGACCAGCCATGGGTTCTGGGTAACAAAGGGCTGGGTCAACATACAACAGAGTGAAGTAGAAGGGTTTCCCTGAGAGGGAATGAGAGTCCAGTCCCTAAAGAATATGTAAGGCCAGGCCAGCTGCCCTTTGGCAGAGACCCTAGAGAGGGAGAAACTTTTCAACTCTGAGATTCCCAAACTCTAGGAATTCTGACATCCTAGCCTCTGAAAGTCCCATTCCTAAACCCTTTGGAATTCTGACCCATGGGCACCTTGGGGAGATGGGCAGGGAGAGGCTGGCAGGTCTCAGTAGATGGGAAGCCGGCTTTAGTTGCGCTGGCACCGCTTGGAGTTGAAGAGCTCTGGCTCTGCTTTGGGCATCTGGGGCCAAACCCCAGTTCTACCAATTAGGAACTGTTGTAATGTTGGATGTGTGACTTACCTTCTCTGAGCCTAAGTTCTCCACCTGTAATATGAAGATAATGATTGTGCAGAGTCCATTCATTCATTCTGCAAGTGTAAATTGAGTGCCTACTATGTGCCAAGCCAGGTGCCAGGTGAAGGAGTGCATGAGCTTGTCTCTGCCATTGTAATGGGGGGGGTGCCTGAGATGAAGCTTGTGAAGGAAGGGACCCAGGTGTATGGATAATATGAGCTTCCAGAGGGACTGGTCAGGCCCAGGAAACAGACTGACTCTAATGAGCTCCCCAGTGGGTGACATGGTCAGGGTGGAAGTTACAAGGAGCCAAATGTCAGCTTGGTGTAAGGAAGGACTTTCAACAGTTGGAGGGGGCCACAGATGGCAGCGGCTATTCTAAGAGGCAGTGAGTACCCTATCTTGGGAGGTATACAAGGCTCAGAAGACCATCAGGATGATTTTCATGCGTAAGGTGGGCAGAGAGCATGGTCCATGTTCAGAAGTTCCTGCCAGCTCTGATACTTCTGAAAGCCACAGCCCCTCTTCCTTGCTACCCTGGGGAGGTGGTGGGGCAGGACAGTGGGAGAAAACTTTGGTCTGGACAGGCCAGGAGCGCCACCTGCTGTTCCTCAAAGACAATAGTCACAGCCAGAACTGAAACAGGTGTGGACCCCTGAAGGACTCATCCTACTCCTCACCTACTGCCCAGGGCCTCCCTGAAGCTCCCAGATTCGCATATTCACCTCTTCTTGAGACGCCATAAATCCATAGTCACCCTCCCCCAGGCCTGCCTGTGCATCTGAGCCACATCCCAGCACACTCAGGGTCTCCCTTCACTGTGCAGTGACCACCCCACAGCCCACCTGGCCACTGAGAACACACCCTGTCTCCTCTGGGAAGACTTCATGACTCCCTTGGCATGGTCAGGGCTGGTCCTCCCTCCCTCCCTGATCACACCCATCCTGCACTCCACACCCACTTTCAGTCTCTGCTGTTTCACCCCAAAGCGGGAGCACCTCGGTATTCCCCACGGACAGCAGCTGAGGAACTCAAGTGGAGCCAGTGATGTGAGGGCACTGCTCTATAAAATGCAAACTGACATGATCCCCTTTTTCCAGATGAAAAACAAAGGCATAGAGAAGGTAAGAGACATGCCCCAGGCCCCACAGCTGGCAAGAGATCCTGACCCAGACTAACAGTTACACTGTAATTAATGCTAAGCATATATCAGGAAACATCTGATGAATGAATTAAAGAGTCACTGAGGGAATTCACACAGTCACACAGGTAAACACCAACCTTCAGACGTGCTCAGCTGCAGCCTGGTACCCCCCAGTAACCCCTCACCTCACCCCCGCCCCTCTCAGACCTTTCTCTGCCCGTGGTTAGGCCTCCTGGCTCTAACAAGGTAGCAAAGGAGGACAAGGAAGCCTCAGCTGGGGACTCTGATTGCCACTCATGTGGATTTGAGATGCCTTCTTCCAAGCTGCATCCTCAGGCCAAGCACATAGTGGGCGCTCGGTAATGATTACCTGACTCCACCTGCCCCCCAGAGTTTGGTTAAACAGACTGGCTCTTTGGAACTCGACATGGCCATGTAATGACAAGAGCCTGAGATTTATTGAGGGCTTACTATTTGCCAGGTACTGTTCTGAGCACTTGCCAGACACACTGTCACTTGCTTCCCCGCTCCGCCCAGCCCTGTGATCGTACAACAAGCACACTTGCCTCCCAGGGTTGTTACTGTGAGGGCCTAAAGAAATAACACTTTGAGCAGAGCCTGGCGCATAGTGGGCACTCTCCACGTGTTTGCTCTTTCCCTTGTCTGCCTTTTACAGTCAGGGAATCTGGGGCTCAGAGGAGTTCGATAATGTGCCGTAGGTTGCACAGCCAGGAAGGGGGCAAGGGAAGATTTGAACTGGGCACTGTGATGACACTTTCAGCACTGTGCTATACTGTCCCCATGGGCATAGGGGAACTCTGTGATCCCAACCAGACCTCTCAACATCAGTGCTGGCTCAAGGTGATCACAGGGCTTGGAAAACAAATCCCTGCCCCCATCCGCTGTTCCTCCGTCTCCATCCTGCTCCCTCCCACCCCAACTTTCCCTCATCACAACTTTCTGTCTTGCCCAAGCATCAGGACAGAGGCCAGAGCATAGGTTTGCTTCTGAGAAAGTCTGAGTGACAGCACTCCTGGTGATCTGTGAACCCCAAAACTCAGAAACAAAAAGATGTTGACAAAAGGGCTCCAGATCAGGAGGACCCAAAAGTCCTCCTTGGGGAACTTGAGGAGATTCAGAGACCATCTCCTGCCCCAGTGAGTAGGAGCAGCGGCCGCTGGAAGGGTCTACAGGGCCTGCTGAGGGGGCTGGGGGGAGGTTTGGCCTGTCTTAAGGAGTCTTCCCTCCACGGGGGCTTCCGTCCTCGGGGAGTACACCAAGGGATCCAGCCTGTGTGAGCGTCTCGCAGGGCCATGCCCCAGGCCTTAGGACTGAGCAGAACAGGATGAGCTTTGTCCCACCACCCTGTATGCTGGGCAAACCCTTTAAGATAAGGGGTGGGTGATACCAAGGGCATACAGCTTTCAGGGATGGGATCAGGATCTGGAGCCCAAAATGCTCCCCAGAGGTGGCTGAGTGTGTTGAGAAGAGAGCAAGTAATCAGGTTTCATTTGAGCTCAGGAGGTAGGCCCAAGTCGGCGTCTCAGGAAGTGCAAGCTGTGTAGACCCCAGCAGCACCTATGGCTGTGAAACCCGCACCTCGGGGTCAGGTCTGGCCTTGTGCTAGGCCAGTGGTCGGGAAGCGGGGCAGCTACTTGAAGGGAGAGGAAGGCTCTGGGTAGGAGTGGAGATAGGTTGGGTCCTGCCTCGGTGAGGCCAAGTTTATATAATCTGAGAAAATCATTAAGTACAAAATTAGGAACAAGGCCTTGGAAGGGGACTGTGCAAGTGAGGGGGCCTGAAGCTTCAGCTTCATTCATTTTTTAGCAGATCTGTCTCTGAATGGAAGCCCCCAGCCCCAACAGACAGACAGGGGGAGTGGGATGGGAGGGGCCCCCACCACTGGGAGGGAATCTGGGAAGGCTTCTTGGTGGTGGTGATGTCTTGACTGGACCATAGCAGGCAGGCCTTAGAGAAGTGGGTATTCCAACCAGTTCTGTGGAGGCTGAGCCCCACCTGGGAAGACAGCCCCCGAGGTCTCAAGCTCTAGCTTAAGGCTTCATCCCGATAGCAAGAGTGTGGGTGAGACCTAGAACATCCCGGGGCCTTGTGCACTGTGACCTAGAAGAGTCAGAGCATGCAGGGCCTTGCCCTGCTCTCCCGACCTACCCTACTCTATCTGCTCATTTCACAAACGAGAAAACTGAAGTCCAAAAAGGAGAAGTGACTGACCTAAGGTCACACAGTCAGCCTGTGACAGAACTGAAACTAAAGCCAGGTGGCTGCCCTCCTCATCCTGAGGGCTTTCTCTCTTCTTTGCCCTGTTGTTTGCAGCAACTCTTAGGATAGGACCTCTCCCACACTCGAAATCTTGTTTTTGAGACCTCGGGTCATCCCACTTGGCCAATCCAAGGTCACTGGCCTAGCAGGCTGTGGGGGGAGCCGGGGCCCAGGAGCACTGCACACACATCTGTCTGTCTTCTTCCCTGTGAGTGGGAGGAAGAGGAGAGGGAAGACTCTAAGAAGGGAGGGAGAGGAGGGCACTGCCCTAGAAGCCACTTTGCCAGCACACCCCCATGCCTGGGAATAAATTGCACATTTGCAGTCATTTTCCTGGAAGAAAAAAAAAAGCCTCCCTAAAAATATATTTTCTTTCTCATCTCATCCTGCGGCAAGAACAGCCCAGCTGCGTGCCACCCAACAAAGGGGCGGGGGAGAGTGGCCAGAGCCTGCTGGGGTGCAGAGGGACCCTCTGCCCTGCGGGCACGGAACCCGACCTCTGGGTCACTTGGAGCACAACTGTCATTAAGATCTTTGACACATCTCGTGGTTTTGTTATTTGAATTTTCAAGATTCTTGGACGCTGGCATTCAAACTTCAACCTACAGTTACCAAGCCCCAACCAGGGCCGGGTACAGAGCTAGGCATGGAGGGAGCTAAGAGCCAAGGATGGAGGCAGGTAGTAAACAGGCAGCCTCATTCAGGCGGAATGTTCTTGCTGCTGCCCTTTGTCACCTGTGTGTCCCAATAGACACTTCCCCTGCTCTTGGTCTATTTCCTTCTCTGTAAATGGATCAGATTTGAGCCGCCAAACCTGATCCCCAACACACTGCAGGTGGCCCAGCCACTGGGCATCATAGAGGGGAAGAGTGGGGGACTCTGGCAGTAGTCAAATCTTGGGTCCGCCACTCCCTGGCTGGTGACCTGGGCTGGTTTCTTCCCATGTGAGTTAGCACCTGGGATGGCTCCACGGGGCGTGAGGATTGTAAACAAGGTAATGCAGGGCAGTGCCAACCAGTCACAACTGCACCAGCCACTATGTTTAAGCCATTACACGTAGCTTATGGCACGCCCCAGGCCTGAGCAGGAGGACTGAGGGACTCCCTAGTGGAAGTGAGATCAGGAGGCTGAGGATCCTCTGCAGGGCAAGACAGTGACCCCTGGGAGTTGCTGGTCCAGCCCTGCCCAAGGACAAGTTTCCACCCCCAAGAAGTCACTGGAGTCCTGGCAATGGGCAGCTGGGGGCGCAGTGAAAGAGAAGAAACATGGCTTGGCGCCTGTGGCTCAACAGACTAAGGCGCCAGCCACGTACACCTGAGCTGGTGGGTTCGAATCCAGCCCGGGCCCGCCAAACAACAATGACGGCTGCAACCAAAAAATGGCCGGGCCTTGTGGTGGGCGCCTGTAGTCCCAGCTACTTGGGAGGCAGAGGCAGGAGACTCGCTTGAGCCCAGGAATTGGAGGTTGCTGTGAGCTGTGATGCCACAGCACTCTATCCAGGGTGACAGCTTGAGGCTCTGTCTCAAAAAATAATAATAAATAAAGAGTGGAAGAGAATTGCTATGTATATTTTTTTAAAAAAGTGGTGCCACATTATTTGCAACCCCATTTGAGTAATGCACTATGCTCTGTAATAAGGGAAAGGGTTTTAGGATAATCTCACAGTGCGTGGGCTATTATGGCTAAATGTGTATTGGAGAAAAGCAGGATAGTAGCTTGTTTAAGGAAAAATAACTAGTGATAATTTAGTACTTTTCATAGATGCTTGTAAAATGTATTAGTTAGATAAAAGTCACTGACTCCTATCAAGGGATTAATGTAGACTAAAGCACCATCATTACAGACTTCCTTGGAATCATTTTATAATAGATTTGTAAATCATCAAATTAACTAGTGACAGATGTGTCTGTACTTGTTTAAGTCCATATCTATCTAACAGCTATAAAAATGACTAAAATGTTTATCTCAAGACAGCCAGGCAAGAAATGTTATAAAGAGCTACACTGGATTGTATCTTTTTTCCTTTAGCCAATAAGTAAATACAATATCCAGAAAAATCATTTCCCAGACTTGCTACTTAGTATCTTCAAAAGCTCGAGCCACACGTAGCCATACACTTGTTGTAAGACAGGAAAAATAAAATCCCCTGAATCAAAACTGCTCTCACAGAGGGCATGCAACAGCACCCCGCAACTACTGACTGAATGCCTCTGTGTTCTGTCCCAGGACTTGACAAGGGGCTGGGATACAACAGGGGAGATCCAGGTCTAACAACCTGGGCTTTACAGTGAAGTCTTTCCAGAAGTGTCCACAGTTTTCAAATAAGAGGGTTAAAGAAAAATGTCACTCAAAACTTGATTAGAGGCATTCTGCCCTGCTTCTTTTCCTTTGTACCCAGACACAGGCTTTAAAAATGAAGAGACATTAGGTCAAACATGCTCTCCATTCCACTTTTCAGAAACAGCCACACGTTCCTATGCAGTCCAGGGATCATCTTCAGGCCTAAGAACCTAAACACGTCCCAGGACGTACTACAGGCTCCCGTGGGCAAGCAGGGAGAGATATTTCAGGCCATGAGATATTTGAAGGAAAGTAAAGAGAACTGTTAAGAGAATGCTGAGGTCTGAAATGTCAAAGCGAACTGCTACAATGTAGATCAAGGCAAAAAAAAAAAAAAAGTAGAAAGAAAAAGATGATCCAACTCACTGATTCTCCTATTCCATAAGAACAATGCCTAAGAAATCTCTACAGGCTCCACCCTTGGCCAAGCCACCAAACCCTCAGCTGCATCATTTCCACAGCCTCCCACATGGTCTTACCTCAACACTGTTGCTCACAGTACGGACAGACATGATAAGTCATATTTACTCACTGTGCCTTTTAAACACCCTCTAGGGTGTTCAATAAAATGGACTTTGACTAAAGCACCTACTTTATACCACTGGCCTAACCATCCCTCTGGCTTTATTCCTGCCACTTTCCCTAACTGCCTGAGTCCAACCACCCTGGCCTCTGTGTGCCCTGCTTGCCAGAAAGTTCTTCCAGATCTTCTTAGATCTTTCCTGTTATTCAGGAATGTTTTTGGAGAGCTTTTCCTTGACCACCTTATATAAAATAGCCCAGCCGCTCACTGTCATATTACCCTGTTTTGTTATATTAAAGGCAAGTTTCACTACTTGAAATTTTCTTTTCAGTGTGTTTGGTCTCAGTGCATTACGATTTCATTCTCTAGAACAGCGGTTCTCAGCCTGTGGGTCACGACCCACAGGAACTGTACTAAAGGGCCATGGCATTAGGAAGGTTGAGAACCAGTGCTCTAAAAGTCAGTCACAACAGTCAGGACCTTGTGTCTCTTTATGGACACACTGTCCCCCACACTGTGCAACAGTGCCAGGCAAACAGCAGGCGCACAAGCATTTAAGTAGAAGTGAATGTAATTAGGATATTGGTATGTAAGTGGATGCCCTAAATCATAAAAACAAATTACTATCTGTTGTAAATTATGCATTATCCTCTCTTATATTACTGCTGCAAATGAGATTAAAAAGTGCTCAGAAAAAACAGACCAAAATGTCTTTCTTCCCCATTCCTTTTTTTTTTTTTTGCAGTTTTTGGCCGGGGCTGAGTTAGAACCCGCCACCTCCGGCATATGGGGCCAGCGCCCTACTCACTGAGCCACAGACGCCGCCCTCTTCCCCATTCCTAAACCTTCATTTATTTCTCTCAACCCTCTAACCCTACAAAAAGTTTTATTTTCCCTCAGTTTAAATAATTCAATGTAAATTAATTTTTAATTTACCTCTCTAGCCCCGGCTCCCCCCTTCCTCGAATTCTGGCCTGTCTCTCTACTTATCTCCACCATCACCTCAAATTCAGTGTATAGAAACTTGAAGTAAGTATCTCTCGGGCAAAATCATTTTCTCCTTCTGACCTTAATAATTGACCAACCATCCTTCAAACAATCACATATAGAAACTAGAAATTATCTTAATTGTGAAGAGAGATTAGAAAGCAACAAGTAAAGTGACTTTCAAGCTTTTTTTAAGCTGTGCCACCCTTTCTGCAAACAAAAGTTTACAGAGAAGCCTGATATGTCAAACAGATGGACTTGCAGTTGTTCTGAGAGTTAAGCTGGTGGTCTCTGAAGAGAAACTTCAAAAAGGCCCACTAATCTGGTCCAAACTTCCTTTCTGTTCTCCCCACCCCCTTCAACACACACAGAGAAAGTTACAGAGGAGAAAATAAAAGTCCAGAAAGTTTAAATCTTCTTTGCAGGTAGAAACAATTGTTCTGCCCAAGAGAACACAGCTAACACCCAGAACAATGCCTAGCATATAAAAGCAACTTTAGGAGTCAATGTTCTGAAAGATAAACAGTATCTCCACGCATATGCATCACAAATGATCACCAGTTATCACAAATTGATAAATTCCATGCATGGCTTTTATGGCTCATATGAAAAGAAATCTTCAGCATTCAGAATATAATTGCTACCTTGTAATTATAAACACATTTACCCAACTCTAGCAAAAGAGGTAAGCATTATTCCAATAAAAGAACTGGGAACTATGAAAAAGCACAAGGTCTTAATTCCATAGCCAGTGTGGCCTCACTGTCTATTTCTGAGCATGGTTTTTAAACTCTTTGAGTTTCATCCCCTCTTTAACGTAAGTATGTATCACAAAATGCTCTCCAAGACTCTTTCATGCCCAAGTCTATGATCTGCCATTATACCATGCTCAAGTATCTCCCTTGAGCTACTGCATCTGCAAAGAATCTATATCACAATTAGAGACAAAGTGAAAAAGAACCCATCATTCTTCGAGGACTTCTTGAGTATCTATCACATGTCAGGCACCATGCTAGACACCTGAAATTCAGAAAAAGTGAAAAGAGCAGTATTATTTCACCACAAGATAATATCCAGAGAGGAAGAGTCAATAAGTAATATGCAGCACAGAGGTGATCATTGAGAGAGGTGCACCCAGAAGCCTGAGAATGGAGATCAGAGGACTTAGGAAAATTAGGCAAAGTTTGCTAGTTTGGAGTAGATGACAACTAACTTTACATTTGGAGAGATCAGGATGCTGAACAGGAGTTGAATGCCCGGGAACCGTTAGAGTGGAGGAGGTTCTACTAAGATACCATATTTCAAATCACTGTACACTTTTAAGCAAATAATAAAATTAGCATTTACTGTAATAAAATACTTTATCAGGCCATCTCACACAGATTTCAAAGTTTATGAGGAAAAACTTAAGGAAGGAAAAAATTTCCTTTTAACAAATATTATTTGACTGGAACATTTTGAGAGACATACAGAACAGGCCCTGAGTATTGGTAACACGTCACTCAGGAACAATAATCTAGCTGGGAATTTCAGACAACCCTGCCTAGACTAAGTGGGGGGCGGCAGGACAAGGTGGCAAAGGCCCTATAAATAGTGATGATTCACTAACATGACATAAATCAAGATTTTTAACTCACCAAAAACTAACATTTTGATTTAAAATCACAAATCAGTGCCATTAAAATTCATCAGCAGCCCATACCACGTGAGTAATGAGATCATATCAATTTATATCATGTAACCAAAAGGAAAAGGTGGTTTTCTAAATGGTAATTCAGATTGGACAAATAACACACTGTATCAAGGTTTGCAGCCTTAGGGCATATTTTGCTAAAAACAAAGGTACATTATACATGACTGAAGAAAGCAGTGAAAATCAGAGCAATTAATTTCCCAGCTATGCTTCCCATAAAAAGCCATCACTAGTATGATTTGTTTACAACACACAAACTTTTTTTTTAATCACACAATGATCTAAGTGTGTAATAACTTGCATGTTTCACTAAAATGTAATATCCTTCAAAACATCCCTCTAACGAATGTTTTCCAAGGAAATTATTGATACCTGGAATGTCTTGTTTTTTAAAATTACTGACAAATCCTTTACTATTTTCTTTGCAGTTGGAAATAATTCTTCTTGATCACGAGAGTGTAAAGAGGTATAAAAGTACAAAGTCTAAGTATCTTTTTAAATACAAATGTCCCGGCTGACATTTCCCATAACTTTCCCAAAACGATAATTAGGAAAATTGTGACTGAAATCCTAAAAATATATGGAAGAAAACAGAGATTAGTTGGCATCAATTAGCATAGCAAGAAATTTCCATTAGATGCTTTCTCAAATTATTTTCAAATACTTTTTAAGCTGAACCCTCTCGTTACCAGTGGCGCCTCTGATGTTTCCTTCCAGAATTCAGGAACTTTTTCTCAGGTGGGGCTGCTTCTCCGAAGATGGGTTTGGTACACTCTCTCTGAATGTTGGAAGCAATGAACCAGCTCTCTTCTGTCTGTTTTCAGGAGCACCTTGGAGGCTGCTCACAGTCACTGAGCTCACCTTGGTGGAAAGGGCCTAAGAGCAGTTCCTAATAACTCAAGGAAGCCGCAGCCTTCCCACTCAGAACAAGCGCGCGGGACCCGGCGTCCAGCTGCAGGGCGCAGCTCCGGAGAGTCACCCACCGCACGGGACAACTCCCGGGGATCTTTTATGTCTGTAATCCCTACACCTCAAAGGACAGACAGAAACAGGGAGCCTGGACAGAAAGTGGAACGAATGGAGAGATGGGTGCAAGGAGCAGGGGATGAGAGAGGACAGTCAGCCAGACAAGGAGCAGAAACCTCTCTAAATGAGAGAGGGAGAGAGACGAAAAGAGAGCGGGGGAGGAGGAGGGGACACCCTGCGAGCCAGACGAGGAGGTGGAGAGAGGAGACAGTAAGACGGATGGAAGGAAAGACGAGGAGAGAGAGAGAAAAGACGATAAAATGGGAGGGAAAGAGAGAGAGAAAGAGTCAGGACTTGAGAGAGCCGAGACCGGCGAGAAACCAGAGCAGAGGCCACAGCGGCAGGGACGGAGCCCAGCCCCGGCGCCGCGACCGACCCGCTGCGCACTTTCCCCCCGCGAGGCTGCGTCTCGGGAGGCGTCCGAGGCAGGTGGCAGGGCCCCCCGGGGGTGGGAGGGCCTGAGGGTCCCGCGACGCCGGGCCGTCCCATCCTCCAGCCGCAGCCCTCGGGGCTCCCTCCCATTTCCCGGATGCCGCGACTGCCCAGCGCTCCCCTCGAGCCCCATCCCCAGGCGAGCAGGTCCCCGCTCCCCGCCGCGCCGGGTCCCTCCGTGCCCAGCTCCGGGAGCACGTGTCCCGCCGCCGCCGCCGCCGCCGCCCCCGACTCCTCTGCAGCGCGGGCACGAGGCCTCGGGGTCCCGACACAGCCGCCGGCGCACAAAGCCGAGCGGCCGCCGCCGCGCTGCCCGCGACCGTCCTCCCCTGGCGCGCCCCGTCCCGCCCGGAGCGCCGGCCGCCGAGCCCCGCGCCGCCCCTCCGCCCGCCCGGTCACGCCGGCCGGCGCCCCCCGCACGGGGACCGGGCCCCGCCGCCACCTCCCCCGCGCGCCTTACCCGCCGCTGCGCTCCCGGCCCGCACCGCCCGGGGCCCCCGCAGGCCCCGCCGACTCCGCTCCGCGCCCCGCGCCCCGCGCCCCGCGCCGTCAACTTCTGGCCGCGCCGCCGCCGCCGCCGCCGCCGCCGCCGCGGGACTTCTTTTTCCCTCTTGCTCCTCGGCTGCGCTGGAATTTTTTTCTCTCTCGCCCTCTCCAGCTCCCACTAGTGATTGGAGACTGAGAGCCAAGTACTTAGCGGAGGGATTACACTCCCGACGCACTTGGAGCGGCCCCAGCGCCGCCGCCTGTGTGAGGAGCCGCGAGCGAGCCTGGGGCGCCGCGGGGCGCGCGCCCTTCCCCGCCGGGCCGGGGGCGAACTCGCGCAGCCCGGGCCGCCGCTCAGAGCCACAGCCCCGCTGCGGTCGCAGACGCTGCCTCGGTCAGCGGTAACCAGGGGTTTCCAGAAAACACCTCGGGGTTGAGGAGCGAAGATTCGCGCAATGACTCTACCTCGAAGAGGTTCGGGCTCGCACATGACACGGTGCGACTTCCCGGGACCACGGGCGCCTTTCAGAAGTTGACAAGATGTAGACACACCTCGTGAACGCCGGACGCGTCAACTTGTGCCTGCAGTTTCTGCTGGGGGTTTAGGAACCTTGAAACACAGAACTTGTGCCTGCCTCCAAGGGAAATAAATTATTTCCTTTCTACAGAAATTTTGAAATTGTGATACGAAAACCAACACCACCAATAGAAACCCAGAAAACCTTTTCCATTTATGTTTCATGAAATTTTACAATGAGTAGTGTTTGTTTCGGAAAAATACATGACGTCTTTACTTTGAGGTCTCCTTGCTAAGTCTTCAAGTGTTGAAACCCTAAGGAGGTAGATATAGTCTTTCACGAGATTTGGAGAGAATTGTTAACCTCTTGTTAAAATTAATCATTTTGCCAAGTTCATTGCCCAGGGAGATAGCTTGTGACTTCCAAATATTCTTTTTCTCCCAATGCTTTTCAGCTGCCCATCCTTTAGCATTAATTACTTCCCCCTTTTGACATTTTTTTTCTTCTTCCAAGTTGAAGAACCTCTCTTGTCACCATTAAGTGTGTGACTTCAATAACTTCTTAACACAATTTCGATCTACAGTAGCTTGCTTCCAATTTTCTTCACGTCTATTTCCATTGCCTATTCAATTCTTAGCCTACTGTTATCTTTCAACTCTTTTAAATTTTTACTTATATTAAATCTTTTTAAGTTAAACATTAAATGTGGTCTTTTGCACTAATCAATAAGAAAAAAAATTCAGTTGTGTATTCGTTTATTTTATGCAGCTCCCACTTCGGAGTAGGTGGTGCTCCCAACATTTATTGATGAGCGTGTAAAATGTGTACACATATTCCCCATAAACAAGTTAGGATCTCCACAAAAGTCTGTTTTCCCATAATACACATGCATCGTTATTCCTGATACTGTACTGAAAGAAGAAAGATGTTCAGCAGACATGTTCAGCAAAACAAGTGCCATTGGCATCATCTCTGTTTTTCTGGTCCAAAGGCCAGACAGAACTCATCTTATCACTCCAAGAATTCTAAGGTAGAACCCGTCCATTTCACCACCCCACATCCTGCCTAATACCCTCACACACACTCACTCCCCTTTTCCATCTCCCCATTCTTTCAAAACTATAAAGCATCTGACCACCAAAATTAGCTTGCTCCTGGCCCTCAGGAAAACTTTTCATCACTTCCATTCTCTGACATTAATTAGGTATAAAGAGGAAAGAAATTTGATTGCATTGATCCCTTTGTGTGAATTACTGGGAACTTTATTTGACAGCTGCAATTCCCTTAGAATTGCAGTCACAGGGAAATAAATCAGACATTATGGGAAAAGTTTTGGAGCTAGGAGTGTTGAGTCACCCGTATCTTTTCAGAAGCTGAACTGAGGATTAGCTTTCCTTGGCTTCACTCCATTCAGCAAATATCCTTCCGTGCATCTGCTGGATATAGCAAGATGCTGATCCAGGGAATACAGGCATCTCTGGGCAGAGAAGATCCAGATTTTTTACTTCAGTTAACTTACAGACAAGGAAATAGACTTTAAAAAAAACACACAATTATAAGATATTGAAAAAAATTCCAAACTGGAGAAGAAGAGAAATTTCTGTGTAGGTCTTCAGAAAAACAAACCGAAACAGAACAACAACAACAAAAAATTACTTTGGGGGAGAAAGAATGGAGTGGGAGGGATTCCTTCTTCATCTTCATGGATGTCCTCACTCCCACCACTCTCTTTCCCATCTCCCTCTTCTCTCAAAACTATGAAGGATCTGACCACCTTAGTATTTTTTCATAAATCAAGGGATACGATGTTAACTAGCATTCTAGAACTTGTAACTTTTAAAAAAAAATTTTTTTTTATTGCTTTTCAGACAGGGTCTGGCTCAATCTTCCAGGCTGGAGTGTAGTGGTGCAATTGTAGCTCCCTACAGCCTCCAACTCCCGGTCTCCTGGGTAACTAGGACTACAGGCAGGCACGCCCAGATAATTCTTTACTTTTTGTGAGATGAGGTCTCACTATGATGCCCAGGCCAATCTCAAACTCCTGGCCTCAAGCGATCCTACCACCTCTGTCTCCCAAAGTGCTAAGATTACAAGCATGAGCCACCATGCCCGGTCTAGAACTTGTACTTTCAAACTATTGCTAATTGTGGGTTAAAAAACAATCTCTTGGGCTTGGTGCCCATAGCACAGTGGTTACAGTGCCAACCACATGCACTGAGGCTGGCAGGTTGGAGCCTGGCCAGCTAAACAACAATGACAACTGCAACAAAAAAATAGCCCAGGTGTTATGGTGAGCACCTGTAGTCCTAGCTACTTGGGAGGCTGAGGCAAGAGAATCGCTTAAGTCCAAGAGTTTGAGGTTGCTATAAGCTATGACACCATGGCATTCTACCCAGGGGGTCATAGTGAGTCTGTCTGGAAAAAAACCTCTCTTGGCTGGGCTTGGTAGGTTACACCTGTAATTTTAGCACTCTGGGAGGCAGAGCCAGGTGGATTGCTTAAGCTCGTGAGTTTGAGGCCAGCCTGTGCAAGAATGAGACCCCCCTGTCTCTACTAAAAACAGAAAAACTAGCCCAATATAGTATTGGACGCCTGTGGTCTCAGCTACTTGGGAGCTGAGGCAAGAGGATTGCTCAAGCCTAAGAGTTTAAGATTGCTGTGAGCTATGATGCTACAGCACTCTACCCAGGGCAACAGAGTGAGACTTTGTCTCAAAAAGAAGAAAAAAATAGTCTCTTTTTTGTGAAGTATGGTATTTTAGGAAGCAGATGAAAAGTATTTCAGCAAAAGGAAAAGATCTTTAAGGAAGAGAACTTTTTCTAGCCCTTCCATATTACTGTGGTTGTCCTGTAACCCACTGTTATGAAGAGACTCTATATAGACAAAATAAGTGGTTAAACCACTCAATGGTCAGAGTATTTAAATCTTTGTTAGTATAAGAAAGTATAACTATTGGTGAAATGTGTAGCTTCTATATTAAAAGCCAAATTTGTGGAGTGAGTGATTACCATGACCCAGACACATTCCTAGTGCTGAGTAATTCACATTTATTATCACAGTGAGGCCTCATGCGAGGAGGCATTATTTTCTTTCCATTTTGCAAATGAGGAAAGCAAGGCACAGAGAAATTAGATAACATTCCCGAGGCCACAAGAGAAATCGCAAGAGGCAGGATTTGAATCCAGATAGTCTAGCTGCAGAAACTCATTTTTTTAAAACAGTAGTATACTGTTAAATATTTAATAATCAACTCAAAAAAAAAGAAATCTGAAGCATTTTCATGACATACATATTGGCACCGTGGTCAGTTCAAATTCGCAGGGGTTGTCTCGGAAGTCCGGGCTGAGGAGAGACGCACACAGTTGGCGCCTGAGCCAGCACAAACCAGCTCCACCTCACCACTAGATGTGTGCCAAGGTTGCCACACCCCAATTAAATGAGTTTACAAGGCTGAAGAACCTGTGCTGGCAGTGAGTCTTCAGTGATATCAGCTGCTCTTTCCCTCCTGAAACAACACGTGCACAGTAACTGAACCAAAGCTCAAGCAGCACCTCAGGCTCCGCCAGTTCACTAAACCATTTCTGTAACAATGAGAATGTTTTAAAGTATCCAGTGAACAGACGCTAAACAAAAAGCTCTCTCCAATCTGAGATAATACATGGGCTTGATCCTAGAACCTATGGAAAAACAGGGTACTTGAGTCATCTAGATTTTGTTAAACACTTTTCTAAGGTCCTTCAAAGCTGGCAGCCTTGGCAGAACAGAAGGGACAGAAGCTGTGGCTTTGAAAATTTCCATCTTTTAGTCCGTGCTTAATCCTGGCGAGGCCCTCTGCCTAGTCGTGAGCTTCTTGAGGACCCTGTCTCTGTTTTCCACTCTCCCCAGGTATTTCATTTACACAGCCACTTTTGCTACCCAGAAATGGGTGCTTGTAGCTCAAACTCCAATTTTTGCATATTACATAGCAGATTGCATCCTAAGGGAGCAAGACTCCCATCAGAGGATAATTTAGCCCAGGTAGAAATGCAACGTTATGGACGGGGCTTGTTCCCACAGTGGGTAGGGAAGACTAAAATAACTGGAAGACCCCTTCCTGCTTTAGGATTCTGTATTTAATGTATTAGGAATAATTTTAAATATGAACACAAATATCAATATAAACATAATTTTATATAATTTTTATAAATACTGTTAGTCCCATTAACATGGATATTAACTTTAATATTAGTATAAATTAGTAGATTGCTGATAATTCACTCTGATGTACAATGTCAGTGATAATCTCGTGATTAAATTAGTTATTCTCGTATCCTGAAGCTTCTATTCTATTTTCTACTGATCTTTTCATTGGTTTTATATAAAACAACTGTGACTATATGTTGGAAGCAATAATAAAGATTCTAGTTCTATAACAAATTAATTTTGTCTCATAGATAAGTTAAAGAAAAAAAGAATTCCTCAATTGAAACAGAAACAAACCGTAAACCACAAAAAAGAAAACCGAAGTAGATAAAGTAGAATACTGTTTAAAAAAAAACTTAAGGCTTGGCACCTGTAGCACAGTGGTTAGGGCATTAGCCACATACACCGAAGTTGGCCAGTTCCAACACGGCCTGGGCTAGCTAACCAACAATAACAATAGCAAAAAAAAAAAAAAAGCCGGGCATTGTGGCAGGTACCTATAATCCCAGCTACCTGGGAGGCTGAGAATTGCTTAATCCCAAGAGTTTGAGGTTGCTGTGAGCTGTGATGCCACAGCACTCTACTAAGGGCAACATAGTGAGACTCTGTCTCAAAAAAAAAAAAAAACCTTAAGTAGAAATGTTAAAATTATTTTGCTTTCTTTTGTTGTCAGCATTGTTATAATTTTTCTTAATAAAAGCAGTTATAAATCCACATGTTTATATGCTGCCAAATTACAGAAGTTGATATAAATTAATCCCTTTGGAATCAAATTTGAATACAATGTCATTTCACTATTAATCCTTCTTTGAATTTTTATATATTTCTAAAGCCAGAGCACCTTTCTTTCTGAACCATCCTGAGGCATACGCCCACATAATTCCTTAAACTGGAAAATTAGGAAAAAATTCTGTAACATAACTTACAAAACTAATTCTTACATCTGTTTCTTTAGAGTCTCATGTTCCTGATGACTTTTTCCTTCTGAAAAGATTTGCCAGCCCTGGAACTTGCCAGTGTTTCCCTGACTCACCGTATATTTACAGTGTGTGCCTCAGGAAGAAATATACAGCAACAATTTCCTTCTGTATTAGAAAAAAAAATAAGTAGAAAAGTAACCAAAACACATGAAGGTCAATTTTCACATTAAGCTACCTGAAATGGATGAATTCACTAAAAACCTACTAACCAAAAATCTATTCTTTCCATTATATTTGCTTAAACTAATAGAACCATTTTAAGCGAGTAGGGAGAAATTTCACCTCTGTTCCATAATTTGAGAGATTTTGCCTTATATAAATCCATAAAGCTTTTAATATGGTGTTAATGTCAGAAATAATACTGAATACAACCACATTAACTAGAACAGGACATTTTAGGAATTCCCTATTGCTTCCTAATTATAAAAATATCGTATGCATTGAAATGATACACTGTGAAGATAATGATACTACAGCACTGAAAGCTATACCGAGTTCAATCTATAAAATCTCTAAAGCAATGATGTTTAGGGCGTACTGCAGGATGTAACCCCAGCTCTGTTTGGCCATACGCAACAAATCCTGGGAGTTTCACGCTACTACTAATGGAAAGAAAAAGACATAACCAAAAGGAGGAAAGAAAAGAAGAGAAAAGAATTTTCTCCAAGTCCTCTAGAAACAACAAAAAGTAGGAGGGATTAAAGAGAGAAAGCTCAAGGAGAAAATTATGTTCTAAAGTCCATTTTTTCTTTGTAGGGGCAGAATTTTGTTTTGACACACAGGTCAGATCTGTGATTTTGTTAAGTAGCACAGTTCACCAAGTTGAGCTAGAAGTAAGCCAGCATGACACGAAGTGTTGAAGATTTGATTGTAACTCATCTTAAACAATGTGAAAGTTCTCCTTTGCCTATGAAACAATAAACCCACCCATACATCCCAGAAGGACCGCCGTGGCCCATCACGATCTGGCCTCTGCATGTTTCCAGCCACATCTCCTCCCAAAAATTCCAGCCTCACAGACTACTTGCCAAGTGTCTTCTTACCTCCCTCCATTTCCCCTGGTTGGTGTACCATCCAGCCCCTGACCACCATTCCTTCATCTGACTTTCACCTGCTAGACCTTAGTCAAGTGTCTCCTCTGTCCTAAAATATTTCTTTACCAGGCATGTCAGTCGCTCTTTCTCACACTTCTGCTTTACCCCTCTTATATATTTTATACCTTTTCATATTCTTAACATGTTGAGTGTGCCTGGCCCATAATAAGTATTCACTATGTCTTTGGTATTGAATGACAGTAGAACTTCACAGTTATGTTAGAATTACAAAGCTGAATTTGAGATCTATAGATTCCCAACTATGTTGGCTACCACAAAAATGTCTTCTAAACAACAATTAGCATCCTACAAATGGGTTACATAGCAAAAGACATGGGATTTTATTTCAGGCTTATAAAAATTCAAAAGTAATTTTAAAAAACACAGGCATAGTAGCCCCCAATAAGGTCATTTCACTGCAGGCTCAGGGCAAGCAATGAGCTAGCACACAGTGGCACCCAACTTTATCTGAGCAGTAATTTGGGTTGAGTATGGATGGCGTGGCCTAGGTGGTAGAAGTATAGCCATATATGGGAATGATGGTAAATTTTTTTCATTCTTGGAGGACTCCAAAGACATCATCTCCAGCAGGTAGAAAACATTCATAAGATCATCAGACTGCTGAGAATATATGAGCACTCTTACACTCAGCATTCTTCTCTGAACACAGAGTATTCCAAGATGTTTGCTAGTGCAAATGAATATTGTTGGAAGACATAAACACAGAATTAATTACCTAGCAGCTTGCACATACTATAGATATACATACTATACTATACATACTATACTATAGATATACATAGATGAATATCATAATCTGACAGTGTATACCAATTTTTAGTATTACTGTTTCACCAAGTGCTTTTATAGCACAGTAAGATTTATTTTTCTCACACAAACTCCTCTTATGAATCAAATAATACAATTTGTGAGCTGAAATAACAAGAACAATAATAATATGATAGAAATAATGGCTATTATTTATTCACTGCTTACTATGTGCCAGGTATTGTAGCATTTACTTTGTTAGCTCAGTCAATCATGGATACTATTAATGCCCTCATTTTACAGCTGAGTAAAATGAGATTTTGATAAATGAAGCTATTGCCAAGGTCGCAAAGCTAGTGTGTGACAGAACAGGTATTTAAATCCAGGCTTTTTAGGGTATACATACATATCTCATACATTCTTAACCAGAACACCCCCTTTCGACTTTCCAAGTACTTACACACATTTATCTAAAGGTAAAAGTGCAAGCTAATGAATGGATGAACTAAAGTAGATCTCTCACCAGATCTATCATTTTGTTCTTTTTTGCTGTGAGTGATAGATGATTCTTGAACCATTGACTTACCTTGGAACATCGTGCTATTGTAAAACAAGAAAGATGATCAGTTAATGAACAAAGATATTTTAGAATCTCTTTCACTGCCTTTTTCTTCTCTGGACATGAAACCGCAGATCATAAAATGCTAATGTCAAGGCTATCATGCAGATCCAACAGAGGACATTTAATATCATCTGATGATAAAGACATAATTTTTATGCTTGATTGAAAATTCCAACTTTAAGAGGGAGGGAGAAATAGTTTACCTTTGCATCTCCTTTTCCTTCTGTTGAAGGTTTTAAAGTATTGAAATCATATTTCATCTTAAATTTTCTTTGTATTTCTTTCCTACTAGTTGCTAACCTTCTTCAGGTGGAGACTGTATCTTTGCATGTTTGTGTCCCAGTAATTAACACACTCTGTGGCACATTAATCAACATTAAAGACATGCTTAATGACTAGACAATCATACTATCTGTATCAATAACACATAGGTTAGAATTAAGGAATAAATGAAGTTAAATCATGTTGATACTTTAACCCATACCCGAAACAGGGATAGATAATCCTTTATACCTCAAGTATCAGCACTGCAAGCTGACAAGAAGCCTGAATTGGCAGTAACAATAGTCTACTGTACACATGATACTGAAACCAGAGACAGTGTTTTAAATGGTACTAATTAGGCAAAGGATGCTCGGCAAGTATAAAGAACGTTCTCTGGACAGTAAAAATCCACTTGGAGAAAAACTACTTTTGCCTTTGACCATTCATTCATTACTAAAGTCACTTCTTTATGCTGCCTGAGTCACTGTACTTTTTTGAAGAGAAAGCAATTGACCAAAAAGTTCATGACCATGAGTGCTAGTATTTTTTTTTTTAAATTGGCAATGTTTTGATGTATTTATACATTGTGGAATGGTTAAATCAATGTAATTGTCATGTATTGTCTCACATATTTACCATATTTTTTTGTATGTGGTAACAACAAAATCTATTCTCTAATAATTTTTAAAGACACAATACATGGGCAGTGCCTGTGGCTCAAGGAGTAGGGCGCTGGCCCCATATACCGGAGATGGCAGGTTCAAACCCGGCCCCGGCCAAAAACTGCAACAACAACAACAAAAAAGACACCATATGTTGTCATCAACCACTGTCATCATATCATACAATCGATCCCTGGAAATTATTTCTTCTAACTGAAATTTTATAGGCTTTGGCCAGCATGGCTCCAATTTTCTCATCCATCAGCCTTTCATGAGTTTGGCTTTTTTAGACTCTACTTATAAGTAAGAGCATGTGGTATTTGCCTTTCTGTGTCTGGCTTATTTCATTTAACGTAACATCCTCCAGGTTCATCCATGTAGTTGCATGTGACAGATTTCCATCCTTTTTAAGGCTGAATAGTTTTCCATCACATTTCTTTATCCATTCATCCGCTCACAGGCAGCCAGATTGATTCTGTATCCCGGATATTATGAGTAAGGCTGCAGTAAATGTGTGAATGCAGTATCTATTTGATATACTAATTTTGGAATTTTGGATATATACCCAGAAGTGAGATCGCTCACTCATAGAGTAATTGTATTTTCAGTTTTTTCAGGAACCTACATTCTGTTTTCCAAAATGCCTTATTAATCTACATTCCCGCAAAGAATGCACAAGGGTTACCTTTTCTACACATCCTTGCCAACTGTAGTTATCTTTTGTCTTTTTAATAATTCCCATTCTAACAGGTGCAAAGTAATAGCCTATTGTGATTTTAATTTTCATTTCCTTGATGATTAGTGACAGACAAGCATTTTGCATTTTTTCACATATTTGTTGGTCATTTATATGTCTTCTTTTGAAAAATGTCTATTCCAGAACTTTGCCATTTTTTTTTTTTTAGACAAAGTCTTACCCCGTGCCCCTGGGTAGGGTGTTATGGCATCATAGCTCACAGCAACCTCAAACTCTTGGGCTAAAGCAATTCTCTCGCCTCAGCCAGGTACTTGCTATGTTTTTCTGTCTATTTTTAGTAGAGAGAGGGTCTCACTCTTGCTTGGCTGGTCTCAAGCAATCCACCTGCCTCGGCCTCCCACAGTGCTAGGATCTTCGCTTGTTTTTTAACTGGGTTGTTTTCTAATTGGTTGTTATCTTTCCCCCTTTCCAGTTGGTAAGCCCTCATCACATGTATGATTTACCGATGTCGTCTCCTCTTCCATAAGTTGTGTCTTCCCTTCATAGATTGTCTCTTTTGCTGTGCAGAAGCTTTTCAGTTTGATGTAATCCCATTGGTCTATTTTTTGTGTGTGTTAACTGCACTTTTGGGGTCACATCCAAAAAAAATCATTGCCCAAACCAATGTCATACAGCTTTCCCCCTGTGTTTTTTACCCATTTTACTGGTGAAGACTTAGATTTAGTCTTCAATCCATTTGGAGTCGATTTTTTTGAATGTGGTGTGAAACAAGGGTCTGGTTTCATTCTTTTGCATGTGGATATTCAGTTCTCTGAATACTACTTTGAAGCAACTGTCCTTTTCCCATTATGCTTTCTTGGCTTCTTTGTCAAAAATCAATTGACTGTAAATGCATGGATTTATTTCTGGGTGTAGGATTTTAATGACTTTCAAATCACTCAACAGAATGTCTCACATGAATAATGACTATGTCTGCAATTTGTCATCATCTCAAAATTTCTGATATTCATAATGTATACCTTTAGCAACTTAATTTGGTGTTTGGCACACAGTATTTGTGAAGACAGTTAGATAAACATATAACATACACAAAATTAGTAAAGAGGTAATCAAGGGAATAACTTCAATATTGTTTCTGTGGCTGCTGTTATTTGAAGGATCTTTACTCTCCAGGACAACTTACCTCCTGGAAGTATGGTGCATGTGTGACACTCAGAAAGAGTGTCTGTCACAATTACCTATAAGCTTTATTGTCTGTTACACCAAAAAGACATAAACCTCAGAATTCCTTGCCATTCTATTTTATCACTTACCTTCCCAATTAGTATTAGTTTAAAAGAATTCTTGCAGTATACTCATGAAAAAAATAGACTTCTGATTTGAAGAGTCCTATGTTTTACTATGTAATTAAAAAGCAGTAACCAAGACCAGGCTAGACTATACAACCAGATATCACGTAGGTCTTGATACAGTAGCAAAAGCAAACCCTTGATACTAAGATGTCTATTTCTTGAAAACGAACAACCAGGGTTTATTCAGGTCCTGGGTCTGACTAATGTATATAATATAGACCAAGATGATGTCAATGTAAATATAACAAGTTTAGAAATAAAAGAAATTTCAGAGAGTTAAACTCCCTGTAGTGTAGCTGTGCCGTTCTATGAACATAGGAAATTTGTTGAACAGCAATTCACAGGACTTTTTCTTAATGTCTTGTTTATTTTTGTTTTTGTTTTCTTATAAGGCAAGGTCTTACCAAATCCTTTAGTCACGGTCTCTTTTGTTGCAGTTATAGGGTGTTACTGAGAAGGGGAAAAACTAATGGCTGCAGCAGGAAAAAGAATCGGATGTGTCATGAATTATGACCCTATTTATACTTCTACTTTGACCATAATCATTTGTTTAAACAAAATGTTCTGCATGTGAATCATCATGATTGTATGTGTACTGTAACTATCTCCTATTTGACCCAGGTTCAGCCAACACTTATATTTGTTGAGCTCACAATCAAAAAATAAAATCTTACACTAACAAATAATTATCTTTCATAAGAGAATATAAACAGAACTATGATTCGTAAACTTACTAATTAACACCGCTAGTCTCATTTATTAACATCTTTATTTAATCTTAAAACAAGTAAAACTTTATGACATGCTAATCACTTATTTAAAACTTTCTCCTTTATCTCTCAAAGGCTTTTCTTATAATGTTTGTCTGTCTGATACTATTAATTTTACTTTTGCAAATTTTTCATAGCCCTCACCTGTAACATATACACATAGGCACTGAATACACATTACATATCTTTTCCTAGATCAAATTCTACTTTACGTAATTTCCTCCCCTAATCTTTTTCTTATAGGGGATTTATAAGATTTAGGATTCGCTTTAATGTATGGCATATTCTTTCACTTTGGTTTTCCTATTGAAACCAGTGTATTTTCATAGAAAACACATTAGAAACTCTACCTTTCTATATCCAACACATCTGGATTGCAGCCTTCTTCTGAATAAGCACCATAATTACTTCACTCCCTAGGCTTTATCAGAACTCATAAGCAAGCAGGGCTTCTAAATGCAACTCTCCCGGTAAACGAGTCCAACAGGCTAATCAGCAAGTATTGGCACAGGAAGCCAAAATGTTTTTCTCATTCTGTAATAACAATAATTTCTTCACATCCTCATAGTTAGAGACCTTTGAATTCTTTCTAGAAGTCACATTTTTACTGTGGTGTCTCTAAAACAAGAAAGAGAATAATCCAGAGTTTCATGGATTATTAGTGGTAACTGCCTGAAAGATAAACAAGGAAGAATGATGGGTGATTTTCAATGACCTTAGTGGAAGAATATTCAATTCCAAGTTAATTCTCACTCAGGGTCTTTGTCTACTTCATTTACTAGGTCGAGAACATAGTCAATTGATTATCTGAATTTTTAGCTTCTCCGAACTATTTTGAGCTCATTAATTCAACAAGTATTATACAAATAGACATGTGCTAGATGCTAAGAATGCATTAGCCAATATAATAATTCCTGCTTCACCTGAGTGTAAGGTCCAGAGAGTGAATTAGATAAATCAGGTACTGAAGAGTGTGACTGTTTATTCATGACTTCTTAGCCACTGTGCTAAGTGTCAGGGACACAGCAGTGAGGACCCGGACAACCCTCCTCTCTCATCCTGGGTCCATGTTAAGTCCTCAGAGAGCAGCGAATGTTCGATCTTATCACACAGGGAGATGTTCAAACCAGTCTTTAGGGGATAAGAAAGTCATTTAAAGGCAGTGACAGCTTAGCTGAGCTGCCACTCCGAAAACAACACATGTGGGCTGGGCACAGTGGCTCACACCTGTAATCCTAGCACTCCTGGAGGCCGAGGCAGGGGGATTGCCTGAGCTTACTAGTTAGATACTAACCTGAGCCAGAGAAAAACCCTGTCTCTTAAAAAAAAAAATAGCAGGGCATTGTGGCAGGCACCTGTAGTCCCACCTGCTTGGGAGGCTGAGGCAAGAGAATCGCTTGAGCCCAAGAGTTTGAGGTTGCTCTGAGCTACGAGCCACAGCACTCTACAGAGAGCAACATAGTGAGACGCTATCTCAAAAATAAAAATAATAATAACAACGACAACACATGAGCAAAAGAGGGGGAGGAAAGGCAGAGTTTTCTGGCCTGGAACTAGCACATACCCAAATGTCAGAGGAGCCTCCCATATCAGGTCCCTAGAGGTAGGTCTGTGTGGCTGGGGCACAGGATGTACAGTGGGAATCTGTGAAAGCAGAGCTAAGCCAAGTACTCAGGACACAGACCGTGAAGGGAGTAATAAGGGGGGTCATAAAGAAATCTGAGCCAGGCTGCCTGGGTTCAAATCCTGGTTCAGACACCTGCAAGCTGTCTCTGGATGACTTTAGGTGTGCTGAGTCATTCTATTATCAACCTAATCAATCTGAGAACCATACTTCACATTCTCTTCTCATGCATAGTTCTCCGTTAGCATTGGTCAGAGAAGGAACTTAGGTAAGTTTTAGGAGGTGGAAATGAAGGAGCAGCTCTTACCCTCTGAACATCTCGTGGTAGGAGGTAGGGATGGACAGACACAGAGGCACCTGGAGGGTCCCAGATTTTCCCCACTCTCTTCCACTTCACAGTCAGCTCTTCTTCTCAACTCTGCCCCCTTTGAGCAGGAACAGCCCCAGGATCACCACTGAACGCTCGACTGCTGACCCATAACAGCAAAAGCTTCCCACAGTCCCATCTGCCAGCACCTGCCCAGTTCCACAAGGGTCACTGGAAGCGCTTGGCTTTTTATATTGCCCGGCTGGTGAGCCCTGGGATCTTCCAATACCCCCTTTCAGAGCTTCCTTCCTCAGCCTCTCTGGCAGTGCTTTGAAGGGTAGACTAGGCCCTGACGTCAGCCCACAGCTTCCCGAGGGGTGTTCTTTCTTCAAAGGAGATCGTAGCGATATTCAGCAAGGAGGTAAGAAGCACTTTTTCCGGGATGGGTTTCCAAACTGAATGATCAGACCTTGGATGAGTATGTGTGTGCAAATAAGACACACACACATATGTACTATGAAATAAATACTATAATAAATCCTTATCCCATAATTCACAGTGGAGCTGTGTCCCCGACTGATACCTCGGAAATGTTGCTTAACCTCTCCATGCCTGATTTTCTTTATAATGATTATACTAGTATCTGCTTTATGAGATCATCTTTAGGAAATAACGTATTCTCTTTAAATGATAGCTAATTATTTTTTTTTTTTAAATAAGGTCTCAGTCTGTTGCCTACACTGGAGTGTAATGTTGTGATCACAGCTTACTGCAACCTTCAACTCCCAGGCTCAGGCAATACTCCTGGCTCAGCCTCCTGAATATCTAAAACTATAGGCACATGAGACTATGCCCAGCTAACTTTCTTTTTTGAACAGAGTCTCACTCTCTCACCCTGGCTGTATTTCAGTGGCATGATCATAACTTGCTGCAGCCTTGAATTCCTAGGTTTAAGCCATCCTCTTGTCTCTGTGGCTGAAGTAGCTAATTCTAATCTTTTTCTTAAGATACAGGATCTCACTATGTTGCCCAAGCTGGTCTCAAACTCCTGGCCTCAAGAGATCCTCCTACCTCAGCCTGTTAAAATACTGGGATGACACAAGCATGAGCCACCATGCCCAGCCAGACAAGAGCTATTTTAAGTAGTTTGTACTTTAACGTGAAGGTGAATGGAAGTCAATACAGCATTTTAGTGAGGAAGTGACATGATCAGATTTCTGCTTCAGAACAACCAGTCTAACTGGGATGTGGAATACAGACTTGAGGTGGGCAAGATTAGAGGCAGAGACACATAGAAGCCTGTCCCAGTAATCAGAATTTGAAATCTCGGTGGCCTTAACTCAGATAGTGACACTGGGATTAGAGATAAGTGGACAGACTCAAGCATCATTAAGAAATTTGAAATGGCTGGGTGCGGTGACTCATGCCATAATCCCAACCCTCTGAGAGGCTGAGGTGGGTGGATTGCCTGAACTCCAAGTTCAAGACCAGCCTGAGCAAGAACAAGACCCATCTCTAAAACATACCGGTGTTGTGGTGGACGCCAGTAGTCCCAGCTCCTGGGGAGGCTGAGGCAAGAGAATCGCTTAAGCCCAAGAGTTTGAGATTGCTGTGAGCTATGATGCCATGGAGCTCTACCAAGGGCGACAAAGTAAAACTCTGTCTCAAAAAAAAAAGAAAAAGAAAAAGAAAAGAAATAAAGAAAAGAAATTAGAAATGACAGAACTTGATAAAGTATGAAATATACAAATGAAGGACAAAGAGGAATGAAAGACTGTTTTCAGGCTTGTAGTTCAAGACACGGATCATGATGCAACTTCGTGACACAGTAAAAGTGGAAACAGAACTTGTCTGGTGAGAAAGTGTTGAAAGTCATTTAGACATGAGGAGCCTGAGGTGCCTGTGAGACATCTAATTGGAGATACTCAGGAGGAATCTGCAAATACCTGACAGGAGAGTCTGGAGAGGAGACACGAAATCTTTGCCCATTTTTTCCCCATTATACTTACAAGGTAAATATTTTCAGTAAAGGCAAAGGATTGAATTTGATTGCATGATCTAATAAATATATATGAAAATTTGTACTCAATAAATTTAGCCCATACATTATTTTCAAAAACCCAGAGAACATTGACGATATCCTGCCATGTAATGCAAATATTACGCATTTCAAAAGACTAGTATCCTACAGACTGTGAGTGAAAACAGTCTCACAAACATCCCCAGGATTTTTTTTTTTTAAACTTTAGAAGTTTTTAGGCCTCTCTGGAAAGATGATCTATCTCCTGGATTAACTATGCTCCTGAAGGAAAGTCTTACCTTTTTGAACAGAAAAACAACAGGTTTTACTTAATTCTCAGGACATTGAGAGACAGCAGAGTGGCTGGACACTGGAGGATTTCTAGACCTTTTTGGAAATGGTCAGTGTAGCCTGAAAAGATTAAATCTCTGAAAGAATCCTAGATCAAATAATCCAACAAGCTCCAGGCAGAGCAAGGCTTCTTGTCTTAATCTGTTTTTGTGTTGCTGTAACAGAATACCTGAGGCCGAGTATTAAAAAAAAAGTTTTATTTAACACATGATTCTGTAAGCTGGGACGTTCAAGAGCATAGCACCACATCTGGCTGGCCGGCTTCTGGTGAGGGCCTCGTGCGAGGTCAAATGTGGCAGAACCGGTGTGTTGAAACAGGTCGCGTGGCAAGAGAGGAAGCAAGAGCAAGTCTAGGGAGCCAAACTCACTTTCATAACAACCTGTCCTCTGGTAACTAATCCACTTCCAAGACAGTAAGAATTCACAGCTGACGGGGGACATTCATCTGTTTAGGAGGTATCTGCCCTCATGGCCTTGCACTAGACCCCATCTCCAAACAGGGCTACATTAGACATCAAATTTCAACAAGAGTTTTGGAGAGGAAAAACCCAACCATAGCAGCTTCCCACAGTAACGTCTGACAAATTTCCTGAAGATCATGTCAAAATACAGATTCAGTAGGTGTAGATTTGGGCCTGAAATTCTGCATTTCTAATGACTCCAATCTAATTAATCCTGTTGGCCTGGGGACATCATTTTGAGTAACACAGATACAGACATTCAGTGTGGGATAAATCTACAGCCTTAACATAGGCCATAACGCTGAAAGTATAGTTCACAATAACTTCTCGTGTACATTTATTTATCTATTCAATGCGTAATTATTAGGACATATTATGTGACCAAATCTGGAGAAGACAGTGACAAACAGGACAGAATCTCTGTCTCTCGTAGTGCTTATGGTTCATTAGGCAAGACAACCATGAAAGAATTGCACAAATAGATATTTACTTCCAAAACACATATGCCTAAAATATCACCTGCATAGTAATTAATTAATATTTGAGGAAGCTCTGAACAATAGACCTCCACAAGTACATGTAATCTGGGGACCAGGGAAGATTTTTCTAATGAAATGATATTTAAGCAAATACCTACCTCTAAGATACATAAAAGTTCTAAATGAACAAGTGAGAGGTAGGCATCTAGAAAGCTACTCTTAGGGGAAGAAAGAAAACAAAGAACTCTGAAAAAGTCCTCAGGCAACAAAGGACAGCATAATGCAAGGAGCATAGTAGGGTCTTTTAAATGTAGTAAGTAAACATATTTCAAATAAAGTTCCTTAGAAGCAAAAGTGAATTTTAAGTTATAATGTTGCATTCTAAATTCAGGAAAGAGTTTGTGTAGTTTTTTTTTTGGCCAGGTCTGATTTGATTTGTGTATTCTCTTCATATGAGGACACCAAATTAAGGATACACATTTTTTAATCAATCAGGTGGTTGTCAGTTCAGTTATTTCAGATAATTATACCTGAAATTTTAGATTTCTATGAAAGGTAAAACTTAACTTTTTCATATTCATAAGAGGTTCATGCAACACAATAAAACAAGAGAAAAAAGGATAAGAACTAGAAAGAAAAGAATATGCAATTATTCACAGATGCTGTGACTGCCTACGTAGAAAAATGCAAAAGAATCTTCAGATTAATTCTGAGGACTCAGAAAGTACTTGGGAAGGCTTGTGAATACAACATGAGAACATGAAAGTCAATTATATTTCTACATACCAGCAATAAACAAGTAGAAATATAATTTCTAAAAGATGCCATTTACTGTATCATCAAATGTTAAGTACCTTAGAGATAAATCTTTAAAAAAAAAAAAAAAGAGCAATTTCCATTTTAATATAAAAGGAGTCCTGTCTCTGATAACTTTGGTTGGAGAACTACACAGATCAGCTTAAATACTAGCACTTAGTAAAATTCACTTAAGATTATACAACATTTTAAATATAAAAATAAGTCTTTTTTTTTTTTTTGAGACAGAGCCTCAAGCTGTCAACCTGCATAGAGTGCTGTGGCATCACAGTTCACAACAACCTCCAATTCCTGGGCTCCAGCGAGTCTCCTGCCTCCCCCTCCCAAGTAACTGGGACTGCAGGCGCCCGCCACAATGCTCGACCATTTTTTGGTTGCAGCCGTCATTGTTGTTTGGCGGGCCGAGCTGGATTCGAACCTGCCGGCTCAGGTGTAGGTGGCTGGCGCCTTCACCTGTTGAGCCACAGGCGCCGAGCCTTGAAACTTTGCTTTTAACTTGGGCAGTTCTGTATTAGAATCTTTTCTTTTTTCACAATGAGCACAGATAACTTTTGTGATTATAAAA
>CAUYRH010018911.1:0-12853 GCA_963574655.1 Perodicticus potto
GTTTCATATTAGATATTTTAAAAAATAGAATTTATTAAACTTGTATAAGATGCTACAAGTTTCATAAATTTTATATTTGAAATCTCTATTCATAATTTGTTTTTGAAAACATGTTTGAATCCTTTACTGTTATATTTTGACAACACAGACATAAGTGAGTGCACTAGTTAGGTTCTAGAGAAGATACAGAGATACAGAAGCAACAAGCTATATATAGAGCCTGTCAAAAAATGTATACATACTTTAAGCAAGGAAAAATTACATTGAAATCGTAATACTCTGTATATACTGAGTACAATATTGTATATTGTATCTTGCATCTCTTATAATTGCAGAAGTCAAACATAACTTGAGTTTAACAATTTTAATAGAACTTTTTTCCTTGCTTAAAATGTGTATAAACATTTTTGGCACACTGCATATTGCATGTAGAATTGCTGTATAGGAAAGAGGGTTTGTTAGGGGAATTTTTTTAGACAATTATGAAGACTGAAAAGTCCCAGGCCAGGCCATTTGCAGGATGGAGACCCTGGGAAGCTGGTAGTGTGGTTCAGTCCAAGTCCCAAGACTTTAGAAACAGGAAAGTTAAGGCCGGGCTCAGGGGCTCACGCCTATAATCCCAGCACTCTGGGAGGCCCAGGTAGGTGGACTGCCTGAGTTCTCAAGTTCAAGACCCAGTCTGAGGAAGAGTGAGACCCTGTCTCTAAAAATAGCCAGACGTTTTCAGGCACCTGTAGTCCCACCTACTCAGAGTCTGAGGCAAGAGATTCACTTGAGCCCAAGAGTTTGAGGTTGCTGTGAGCTGAGACACAATGGCGCTCTACCCAGGGCAATGAAGTGAGATTCTGTCTCAAAAAACAAGGAAGAAAGAAAGAAACAGGAAAGCTAATGAAGTAACTCTCATTCCAAGGCCAAAGGCTTGAGAACTGGAGTGGAGCTGGAGTAAGTCCTGGAGTCCAAATCCTGTAGAGCCTGGCATTCCAAAGTCCAAGGGGAGGAGGAGAGAGTTCCAGTTCTACGAGATGGAAGGACACATTTGCCTGTCTCTGTTTTTGTTGTGTCTGGGCCCTGGTAGACTGGATGGTGCCCACCCACAATGAGGACAGATCCCCCACCTGGTCCACTCAGACTCACACACTAAACTCCTCTAGAAACACTTTCACAGACACACCCCAAACATTGGGTTTCTAGATGCTCCAGTTCATGCAGATTATCACCTAAAATTAACCGTCTAAGTAGGCTATAATAATTTATAGCAGTTATAAAATAAGGGCATAATTATTTAAATAATTTCTAAAAATTACTAATAAAAGGGCATATTAAAATCAATAATAATAAGTAATACATTATAAACACTGAACCAGAGATGTCTGTAATAGGAAAGATTCCTAATTAACCTTGCAGGTAGAAATCAAGGCTATTACTATCAGACGTCATCGTGTGTTACACGTAACAGACATATTGTATATATTAAATATTATAAGCTTATATTATGTATCATATATATTTTTCATATTTTAAAGGTTTTAATAAATGAAAGATTTTTTCCCCATACACTTAACCATATCTCATTAACACAGAATGAAGAATATTGTAAAACAGATTATGCTTTCTTAAGAATATAAATATTTAAATTTGCTCAATGTCATTGCCTGTACATTATCTTTCCTGCTTTTTATGATTATAGTATTTTCTAGCATGTAGCACATGATATATTAAGCCTTCCTCTTTTGATGGAGATCAGTCAGTCACATCTCAAAAGCTTCTTCTATATCTTGACTCCACCATTACTTCAGTATTTAGTATAAGAGATTGAGGTGCAGAACAAATCTACAGACATGTACACCCCAAATCTTTGTAAATAACCAGGAAAACACATTTGCCAAACGTGGCATGAGCCTCATGTAGACGGACCTTAACAACATGATAGTCAAAAATAATAATCTTCAATTTTTTAAATTTAATTTATTCACTTATTATCAGTAAGAATTAGCATTTCTTTCATTTTTAGTTGATTTGTGACTTTTTTATTCATATTTCACATTTCTTCACACTTTTTGCCCCTTGGTGAAGGGGTGAAGGTTGTCAGTATGTGTTTATTTATTATTTTTTTGAGATAGAAACTCACTTTGTCATCCTGGGTAGAGTGCCCTAGCGTCATAGCTTAAACTCCTGGGCTCAAACAATCCTCTTGCCTCAGCCTCCCCTAGCTGGTACAGTCCTCCTGTAGCTGAGACTACAGGCACCAGCCACAAGGACAAGCTAATTTATTTTTATTTTTATTTATTTATTTATTTATTTATTTATTTATTTATTTATTTATTTTGGAAAGATGGGGGTCTCACTCTTGCTCAGGCTCCTGAGCTCAAACAATCCACCCACCTCGGTCTCCCAGGGTGAGGCCACCCTCACAGCCGTGAGCCACCGCATCCAGCCAGTCTTTCCTTACTGATCTGTATGTGTTCTTATATATGACTTTATATTGGTAACAAATATTTTTTTTTGGCCACATCCATTGTTTTTAGTGTTTGTTTCCATTATGTATTTTTCTTAGTATTTGTCAAAGAAAAGTAAAAAATATCTTAAAGTTTGTGACAAAGACCGAGGTTTCCTATGGCAGTGATTGGCCAAGCCAGAGTGGAAAAGATCTGAAGGTTGGAGGCAGGGGCCTGTGGGGGTGACAGTGATGGGGGAAGGTTTGTGGTTCACCTTCTTTGATGAATGGAGAGGCTTCTGGGTGTTCACTACAACAATGAAAGGACGGGAAATGAACTGCAATGGGACAATGAACTTAATTCATAAGAAAAATAAGTAGAACAGGCTAGAGGAGAATGAAATCAGTAGTAAGGTTCTGAGTCATCAGAAGTTTATATTAGATCGTAAGGAAGTTTCTTTACTACCCACAAGCTGACGTCCAGTGGAGTCTCTCGAATTACAAAAGTTATATAATTTATTACTGTGCCAAACCAGGCTATATTAGACTGCATTATGCTATACTAAACAAAATGGAAACACTCTGGTATAGGCTACAAGTAAGGATTATTACTTATAATTTAACTGGTAAGGCTAAAAATATAATTTCTGTTCTTCAAATAAACATGCTTTTGTTCATTTTTTTCCCTTTAAAGCCTCAGACTTGATATAGGGAGGTTCTTATTAAGTAATACGTAAATTTAATATTCTTCTCATGTTCAGTTGAAATATCTATGGTTTGTGAAATCTCTTTCAAAGTACTAAAAGTCATGGCAACACTCTCACCCTTGATAGGTATTTTGGTGAGGAAAGAAACTATAAATTAGCAATTATGAGAGCTTCCCTTGTAGATTTTCAAAGACACTTATTAACAAGTTATTTTAATGTCATTACTAGATTTTCTAAAAGTTTCTTCTTTAGGTTCTCAGATATTCATCTGTATAATAAATTAACTCTATTCTGAAATAATTGTATACCGTTTTACAATTAGGATCCTTCTACGAAATTTTCAATTTTACTTTTCAAGTAGATGAGGGTAACTGCTCTCACTTATTTGTGTCTTTCAAAAAGTTATTACAGAAATGACTCCTGGATGTTAATTTCAACTCTAAACCCCGAATATGCTTAATCATAGTTTAGAGTGAAAGCAATTTCTTTAAAAATATGAGATGTCCTTTAATAAAGAGGACATGAGGCTTGAATCCAGCTATTCCTTCTGTTTCTTTCCTTGGGGGGGTAGTGGTTCTGATATCTTCTTGTTTTATTTTTCCAGCCATGTAACCACTTTTTCTAAATCAATGTTTTGTTTTGTTTTTGTAGAGACAGAGTCTCAATTTGTTGCCCTCAGTAGAATACTGTGGCGTCACAGCTCACAGCAACCTCCCATTCCTGGGCTTAGGCGATTCTCTTGCCTCAGTCTCCCAAGTAGCTGGGACTATAGACGCCCGCCACCACTCCTGGCTATCTAAATCAATGTATTTAAAACAACATTATTTTTTCACCATCTTGAACTGTGAGAGCAGTAGGTTCATACATGTTTGGGGTTTGTTTTAATACACACTGACAAATTTCTTTCCAGTAAAGTGGTTCAGATTCATAGATTACGAGAAGCCTATGTGAATGATGACTGTTTTCCTTTCCTACTCATTGTCCAAACATGCGTAATTATATTTGGTTTTCAAATATTTACTTATAGGTAAAATTTATGTTTTAGTTTATAATTATATTTTATTTAATATATACTGATTTTATAAGTAAAATAACAATATTTTTGTTTTTTTAATTAATGATGAAATAGTTATTTAATATGATTACATATAACATGGTGATAAAAATATTTTAATTACCAATAAGAATGATATATTAAGAGTTCACCCTAAATTTTCCCTCATCATTGTGTAGTTAGAAAGTTGTAATTATTTATCTATACTTTCTTTTACTCTTTCATCATCCTATTGTTTAAATTTAATATTTTGGTTTAATTGAAATGTAATGTTGCAATTTTGAATTGGTTTTTCATGTGATTCTATCAAAAAGCTAATTCTGTCTTGCCTTCTTAATAACAATGGCAGTTTTTTATTCTTCCTCTGCTACAAAAAGAATTTAATTATCCTAAATAATTAGACTGCAAAAAATGATAATTCCACCATGACATTAAATTAACAAACATCTACTGCTGGATTTATAAATTGGTGGATTTATAAATTTATAAACACTTTCAAAAAATGATTTTATAGATATAAAAATCCCTAATTATTTTCATATTTTATTTTAGGTTTTTTTGGAAATTAAATATTTGGAAATAATCATTGATATAGAAAAGGTGTTAGATGTAAGTTTAGTTGTCATTCAATATTTTCAAACATTTGATATTTTACCTTTCAGGAGCTTTTGACATAGGCTTTAATTTTTAATAACATAGAAACTAATACAAATTATTAGTTTGAAAATTATTGATTTGAAACTCCATCCATATATAACCAACACAGACACAGCATACTACAATCTATTGTCTTGCTGTACATATTAAGAATATGTGTTATATTAAATAATTACTGGTGCTCTATTCTTAATCATGATTATTTTCATAGCTGAGCTCTTTGTTTTGTTTTATGTTCCCAAAATATTCATTAGAGAAAAGTAAAAAAAGATAAACCCCTGTGCTGCATAACTTTGAATATGTTCTTAGAACTTACACAGGAGAAATTATTGAAAGTGAAAAGTCTGTATATTTGTTTTAATAAATATAGATAAGTAATTTTCTATTCATATTAATTTGCCAATTCAAAAGCTTATCAATTGTTTAAAATATTTAGTGTTGTCATGAGTGAAAATTGTTCCATTATTTTAATTTTCACTTATGAATTTCTAAGTCTAGATTTCATGTTTTTGTTGGACTTTGTGAATACTTGTTTATCTCCCTTCTTCATTTTTAGTGGTTTATTGGTATTTTCTCAGAAATATAGATATTCTAAACGTGTGTGCCTCTGTACGTATGTGTGTGTGTGTGTGTGTCTATAAGGAAATATGCTCTGGTTAGGTTAAAAAACCATGGTAGGCTGGCAGATTACAGATTCCTGGTTATTTTGCAGGACCTGTATTGGCTCCGAGAGTTACCCGATGGTCCATGACATGCTGGGAGTATAACAGGTTATTCTTTCATGATTCTGATGGTTGGAAGTACAAAATAAATATCACTAGACTGAAATAAAGGTGTCATAATGACCGTACTCTTTTCAGAAAGTCTAGGGAGAATCCTCTCCTCATTTCTTCCAATGCCCGATGGCTGTAGCATTCTTCGGCTTGTGGGTGATACACTTTAATTTTCAAGTCCAATGTCTTTGAAACTCTTTCTTCTCCATCTTCGCATTCTTCACTCTGTATATCATAAAAGACTTGATTTTTTTTCAATGCTTTTTTCTACATTACTTGAAATAATCTTGTAGCTTTACCTTTTATTTTATTAAGAGTGCATTGCATTAACTGAAATTCATATATCTTAATGTCCCGGTATTTCAGAAATAAATCCCACTAGCTATGGGGTATTAATCCCTAAATTATACTATTGAATTCTATTTTCTAGTATTTTTTTGAGGATGTTTACACCAATATTCATTGTAGATATTGGTCGGTATTTTCCTTGCTTGTCGTATCCTTTGTTGTATTTTAAAAATAAAATTAAATGAAAAAAGGAGGAACTAAGGCAGAGAAATGAAGATGATAATGTTGGCAATGATGGATTTTGTATCATCTACAAAAAATTGAACTATAGTAATTTCTCAGAATAATTAATGATAAATATCAGTAGTTATCTGTTGATAATGTTACTACGCGTTTTAGAGTTTTTTCTATGTTAATGGAAGTGGCATGACAAGAACATGAAAAGAAATATAATGTTAAGATTTAGCAAACTAGTCTAAAAGGGAGTCTTAGCCGTCTAAGGCACATTTAAAATTTAAGTTGGCATATTTGTGATTGAGATGAAAAAGTGACCCAGATGGGTGAAGTCGTTTCCCCATATCTTGTAGAATACGAACACAGCTTTTCAGACTCACAATGGACAAACTAAGGACACACTTTAGAATTCTACTCTGTCCTTGCAGTAAGAGCCCAGTGTCTCCTGTTTTGGGAGGTGTCTGATGAGATAAACTGATTTGAAATTAGCCCGTATGTGAGAATTTCCTGTGCAGACCTTAAGTGATGCAATGATGAGAAATCTACTTTTTCCACTCTTGTCACACTCTGAGCCTTTGCAGGGCACTCTGTGAAGATCACAGGCATTTTTTGTTCTTGTTCAGAATTGATGCCTTAACATTACATTTCACCTTTTATTTCTAGGCTGCCTTGGACCTTTCTCTGAGAGCAACCTGGACTCTACACTAACGGATGCATGACCTTATGGATGCAGAAGGTAAGTGTTTCTACCCTCTATCCCTCAACTAGCCTTCCTCATTTAGTGGAATATTCCAAGTACCAGGTGTGATGCATCTGAGGCAATTAATATGCAATAAAATCAGAGTAGAAAGTGATTTCTTTATTTGAATAATTCAGGTTAAAAATCTAAAATATGAAATATGTTGGAGGATTTCCCAAGTTTGCAGTTTGCTGCCTGTGGAGACATCATCAAGACATATATGTGGGTTAGTTAGAAAACATAGTTTCAGGGAAACCCCTAAACATCATCACAGTGAACAGTTAACTGTGGATTGTCATCATTACATTGTTTGACACTGAATGATAAAATGATTTATATTTAGCTTGCCCACTATAAAAGATTATTAAAAGAAAATACTTTAATGATGAAAGCCAAACATAGTTCCTCAGACAATTGTATTAAAAGAAAGCACTTTTAGTAATTTTCACTTGTACCCTTGTAATTACTAAATGTAGAATATAAATGTCTTCATATAGTGATTAAAAGTCCATGAAGGCTATGTTAAATAGTTCAATGAAAATATTTCAGATTGTATATGAAGTCAGCACATTGTGCCCCATGATTGTACCAATGTACACAATTATGATTTAATAAAAATTAAAAAAAGAAAAGAATAACCATGAACCAGATCTGCAAGCAGCTAGTCAGGATGGAGAAATTGTTATAGTGCCAAACTTTATTTTCACAGGCTCATGACATTCCTAGCAATGGCTCCCACTTTTACTGACATTTTCAAAGTTGTTTTCAAACAGAGATGTGACTAGCTTTTGAAATCAGTGAACAATATGATTATTGCATTAAATATTTCTCTGTTTCAATATGTTATTAATGATTTGATTTCATAATCATGCAGCAAGTGGGGAACTGTGGGGAAATACTTTGAACTAATGCTGGCAAACACCATACCAAAACTCTACATCTTGTAGCCACCCACTCTAGAAAGAGGAAAATTGATAAATATCTGCAAAAAAAGTTTGCATCAGCATCTCAGAAAAAGTCAGTAGTGGATTAGACTTCACATTTACGTCATCAAAAAGGGAAAAATAATAACAAAAAACACAATTGACAGCAGACTGTTCATATAACCTGCATCATCAGAGGTTTAGAACCAGGTTCTTAGCTGTGATGAAGAGCTGCATCGAAAGGAATGATTCAGAACCTTGGGGAACTGTCTTCTCTATTTTAATTCATAAGAAATGTCAGGGTCCCTACTTATTCTACTTATAAATTATAGCACTGTAAACTTAAATACAAAGATTGAAAACATATCTCTGGCCAGGTGCTATTTCATGCCTATAATCCTAGCACTCTGAGAGGCTGAGACAGGAGAGTACTTTGAGCTCAGGAGTCTGAGAAAGGTGAAAGCCCATCTCGACTAAAAATAAAAAAAAAAATTAGCCAGGCATTATAGCGGGCACCTGTAGTCCCAGCAACTCAGGAAGCTGAGGTAGGAGGATCACTTTAACCCAAGAGTTTGAGGTTGCTGTGAGGTTGGTGCCACGGCACTCTAGCCTGCAACAGAGTGAGAGTCTGTCAAAAAAGAAAAAAAGAGGAAGGAGGGAGAGGGGAAGGAGGAAAGGAAAGGCATCTTGCTGGTGTGAATTTGTCTTAAAGATTTTTGTTCAGAATTCACAAAGTAAATATATCTCTTCCAAAATACTTAATCTGGCACTTTGGGTTAATGATAAAAAATTAACTTCAGAACAAGCAGTTGAATATGAAAACCCAAAATACGTGTGAGGTATAAAGCACTACACCAAATCACAAAGATTCTGGTTAAGGAAATAACATGCTACCAGTTTGGAGATTCTGAGAGTATATAACTCCCTTCAGCACTTTGAAAGAAGCTTACTTAGAGCCTTGAACACAGTAGAAACGCAAATGTTTGTTGAAGCCATGAGTGCTGCTCTGAGGAAATCTCACAGTTTAGAGTTTGAGATAGATTAGCAATTCCCACAAAACATGAGTGTTTCAAAGTCCATGCTATGTCTGAATACACCCCAGTATCTATGCCTTTGGCTCATTTTCTACACGCCCACTGCTGTTTATTTGTGGGTTCTGATCGAATCAGGTGTTCCTGCCAACATGCCATGCCCAGGCAGGGTCAGGTTCATGGCTCACCCAAGAATGGTCAGACTCATGTTCCTCCCAGGAAATAGAAATGCCACCAATCCTGGTGGCCCTGACCCTTTAAATCCCTGTTTGCCTTAGCCCACGTGTGGATTTCTCCCTAGTCAGGAATCTCACCCCACCTGAACTCCAGGTGGAATAAAAGCCACTTTAAGCACATGAACTGGATCTCCGATTTCCTTTTCTTTCGCGTCTGGGAATGATTTTATCCTTTGGTCCAGAACCTTTCAAGTTCCTGCATTGGGATTAGGGACTCCAGTGTTAGACTAAAGGGCCTATAAGGCACTGGTTCTCCAATTTTCACTGCTTTGGAATCCCACGAGGATTTGCTAAAATGCATATTCCTGATAACCCATTCCCAGAGATTCTGGATCAGCAGGTCTGGGGTGGGGGCCATGAATGTGCGTTTCTAACATGTTTCCAGGGGATGGAGATGCTTGCAGCTAGCCCTTGGGCCACACTTCGAATAGCGCTAAAGTCCTTTTCAATTCTTGGAGTCTAGCTCTAGCCTTTCAGAACCTTAACCTCAACCTTTAGCAAAACTCCCTAGAGCGGATTGCAGGGTCCTCAACAGGTGGAAGATCACGCGAAGGGAGGATCACAAGTCCATCTACACGTGTGCCCGGGGCTCCCTGCCCCACCCTCAGCCTCCAAGCCCCCGTATCCCACACTCACTGAGCTTTCCCGGGGTCTGGGGACACTGAGCAGCCCGGAGACCGTCCCTTGCAGTCCAAAAGGCGCCCCCGGGGCGCCCGAGGCTCAGCTGGATGCAGCGCACAGGCAGCCTCAGCGCGCTCACAGCCGCAGGTGCATAGTCAGGAGCGAACGCTCGCTGCGCCGCCTGGCTTTTAAAGCCGGCGCTGAACAAGCCCTTGTCCTGGCTCTCTCCTGGGACTTAACTCGTTGTAGCTTTTCATGTGAGTGTCCAGAAACGCTCCAGCTGGTTGTTGGCTTTGTGCACACCCTCTAGCAGCGAATTTCGGGAAAGCTGCGGGCTGCCAAATGAACTTGAGAAAAGCAGAGTTTCTCAGAAACCGAGGGCAATCCTCCTCGCAGGCAGCTGAGCTGAGGTCATGGCTGCTACTTGGACTAAGGACTCGCCATTTGGCTCCCAAGTTTACGATTCCTTAGAACCAACATGCAAAGAGCAGGGAAAACACCCAAAGAGGAGCAAGATCCTGGGGAAAGCCCAAAGAGAGAAACTGGCACTCCAATGCTAAAGGTAGCAGGAATTTGATCCAGCAACTTCCAGAAAGGCAGGGTGAGGAAATGGAGAAGGCAACACAAAGGAAGATACGATTTTACACGTAAATTATAGTGAAGAACTTGGGAAGCAGTGACTTCACTCTTCATGTATGGCTTATGGTGTGTGTGTTTGTTTTGCATGGACATGTACTCGCTGTTGAGATTATTTGTGACACAAATATATATCACCTGCCAGTAAACACGTTCCTAGTTTGTGTGGTTGAATTCATCCTGTCAGTCCATTGCTTTAACTGCCAGCTTCTTCAGGCTGTCAGTGAAGAGACATGCTAGAGCTACTTACACTGATAAAAGTTTATTAGAAGTCCAAGAAGAAACATGAGAGACGGGCGCTCACCTTTGCTCAGCAAAAGCCTCAGAGGGCACTGAACTTCTTGGTTCTGAGGTTGCTTCTGAAGTTAATTACTAAGTTTCCAAGTATGTCTCAGAAAGAATGGAGTTGGAAGGATGAAGAGAGAGAGAGGTTGAATGAAGACTCCACCTGAATGAAGAATTGTCTCCCTTTATTATTTTGTTTTCTACAAAGAGAACACAAATACTGTACGTGTAAATTAATAACTATTCTTTTGTTTTTCATTAATAAGGATAAAATGATGCACAGGAAATGCTTTTTTATCAAAAGAATTTATTTGCTCTATTTGGAATCCATTTAGTGCAAACAGGGTGATGGGGTGTTCTACACAGATCTTGAAATCCTGGATTCGAATACCAAGATTCACCATTTAATATCAGTGAATTTCAGCTCTGTGCAAGTTATAATGGAAAATGTGCCTTTGGTCACCAAAGTGTAACACAAAGAGTTATGTTGAGGACTGGAAAATCAGGAAGGTAGAATCTGAGGGACAAAATATTTCATATTCGTGCCTAGTTCAGGTGGAAACTTTGCTCCTGCTATGTCCACATACACTCAGTGTGATAAACCTAAGAAGATGTTTTTCCCCAGCCAAGAGTAATGCCCCAAGGGAGAAAGGAGGCCTGTTTTACTTCAGGAGAAGGGTGGGGCTTTTTCCTTCACAATTAGGGTAATAATCAAATAGTACTGAAGTCAAAAGAAGTTGTGTATTTCTTTTTAGAAACTTCTCTGGAAAATAATATTGTAGGATTTTTTCACTTGCAATGCTTATGATTTAACTTTCACAATCACAATGCAAAATCAAAGTGGCTTTGGGGATCTACATTTCCCACAGAATTCATTTCCTTTCCTAAAATTGAAACACGTTTTTCCCTGAAGAAATTATAGTGCAAAATTTATCTGCTATTGAGATTTGCGTTTATTCGATTAAAGATACATTAACTTATTTCAGAAAGCATAAGTTTGGAGCTGAACATCCAAAGGAATTCAGGCATTAAAAGAACTAAGTTTTCAATTTACAGCATAGAAAAGAACCAAGTTGGACTTCATTACTTTATCAGCTTGGGCATTACTTACCATATTCTCTAGAAAAGGAAAAGGTATTGAATCAAAGAAAAAAATCCAGAATTCAAAAAATGTGGAAAAGATATTAAACGTTTTTTCAAAATTTATCATTAATCACATTTGATTTTCATTAACCCAAGTGTCACAGTCTATATTTTTTTTTTTTATTGAGTCATAGCTGTGTATAATAATTCAGTCATGGGGTACAGTGTGCGGGCTTCACATACAATCAGAGATATTTTTATCAATCTGATTGATATAACATTCATGATATTTTCTCATTTACTATGTGAAAACATTTTTGATCCGTATTTAGAAGTTTTCTCCTGACCCTTCAAATATGCACCACAAGTGTGATCTCACCCTTTATCCTCTCTCCCCCCACCCTCTACCTTCCCTTCCCTCCCTCTCCCCTTTCCCATCTTCTTGTGCAATAAATGGGTTGTAGCTTTTGCTTGAAAGATATAAATTTGCTTCATATTAGGGGTGTATACATTGGATATTTTTTCTTCCATTCTAGATATACTTTGCTAAGGGCGAATATTTCATGAGGAGAACCCCCAAAGCAACGGAAGCAGTATCAAAAATACACTACTGGGATCTGATGAAGCTAAAAAGCTTCTGCACCACCAAGAACACAGTAAGAATCGCTAGCAGACAGTCCTCAGAATGGGAAAGAATATTTGCAAGTTATGCCTCTGACAAAGGCTTAATAACCAGAATACACAGAGAACTCCAATGTATTTGCAAGAAAAGAACAAGAGATCCCATCTCAGGATGGGCATAAGATCAAAAAAGAAACTTCTCTAAAGAAGACAGGTGCACTGCCTTCAGACACATGAAGAAATGCTCATTATCCTTAATCATCAGAGAAATGCAAATCAAAACTACCTTGAGATATCATCTAATGCCAGTAAGATTAGCCCACATGATGAAATCCCAAAACCAGAGATGTTGGCGTGGATGTCGAGAAAAGGGAACACTTCTACATTGCTGGTGGGAATGCAAACTAATTCACCCGTTTTGGAAAGACGTTTGGAGAATACTCAGAGATCTAAAAATAGAATTGCCATTTGACCCTATAATACCTTTACTTGGTATATATCCAGATGACCAAAAATCACATTACAACAAAG